>VWYK01082267.1:2025-27307 GCA_013399775.1 Semnornis frantzii | reverse complement strand
GACCTCCCGTTTTGGGCTGCAGACTCAGCTCCGGTGCAACGTAGGCTCAGCCCCGACGCCGGGGGCTCCCCCCTCCAGGCTCCCGGTGCCGGCTCGGTGCTATTTCTGTGCCGCCGCTCCCGGAGCGTGGGCCGGGCTATTTATAGCGAGCGGCTCCTGCCGCCGCCGCCCCCCGGTTCAGCCCCGCAGCTCAGACAAGAGGCAGGAGAGGGCACAGCTCTTGTGTCTTTACTGTAGAGGCTTGCCGAAGCCCACCCTGTTCCTTCAGCCACAGGCAGGGCTGTGCAGCAGTGGGCGCTGGGGATCTTCACCGGGAAAGGGAGTCCCGGGGCTCGGCCACTGGGACCACCAGCCCAGGTTCTCCAGCCAGTGGTCTGGGAACACTGTTCTTAGAGCGTGCTGCTGCCCCTCAGTCCCACGCCCCGCACAAACTGCTCAAGGAGGCCACCAATGGCCCCCGAGGGGCTGGGGGGCACCGCCTTCAGACCGATGGTCCGGCTGTAGCTGGCCAGAAACACAGAACGCACTTCCTCCAACCGGGACTCACGGTCACTTGCCGACACTAGCCTAGAAGAGAGAAGGGGGAGGTCAGCAACTACAGCCATCCGGCTCCTCAGCCCAGCTCCTACCCCAGATGTAGGGCAGGAGGCTGGCAGCATGGGTGGGGCGCTGGTCATGGCACCACAGTGGCGTGTGGAGCTTTAGAGGGCTCCAGTGCCAGAGGCAGTGACAGCACCCAAAGGCTTCAGCTAGAGCAGCCCACCTCAACAGTCTCCAGTGGAGCCTTTTCCCAACCCCAGCCTCCAGCTCTCCCATCTCCACCTTAATTCCCTTACCGTTTCCCACCACCACAGTGCTTACAAGGCCATGGTTCATACAGAAAGCAGAGCTTTCGCCAGGCAGGTGTTGGCTGATATCAGCCCCTGCGTCAGCTCACTCCCCTCCTTGTGTAGTGTTCCCAGGTGGAGCCTGCCCACATATGCCATGCCTGGACCATTGCCTCCAATCTATTTACAATTGTATCCTGTGCTTCCCCCTGGCCCAGACTCTGGTGATTGTGCCAGAACAGACAGCTTTGAGGGAGGAGAGGTGAGAGGGGGCAGATAAGGTGAGAAAAGCCCCAAGGAGGGCACCAGCCATGGAAAGTGGAGAGCAGAGAGGTGTTTTACCTCTGTCTCAGCTGCTCTCTGTAAGCAGTGGGGCTGCCTGCAGAGTAAAGCATGGCTTCCCCCAGGACTTGCTCTCCTCTCCAGCTGATCCATGCAACTGGGTAGGGCTGGGGATAAGAGAGCAGATGGAAGGAGGTATTTCAGCCAAGGCAGCAAGGGAAAGCGAAAGTGACACCAGGGTTCAGATGCAGCTCTGGCCTGAAAGGGTCCTTGCTGCAGTTCCTCTGCAATGTGCTGGTGGTTCCCAGAGAGAATAAGACATCCCTCAAAGGTCACCTCAAGGGCACAGCACGAACCTTCCCCATAAAAAATTCTCTTTAATCTCTCCAGTGCCTGGGCTGGCTATAAATTGGCACAGCTCATTTGAATGGAAGTGTTAACCACCCACGGCCAACAGCTTCAGTCCGGAAACAGCAGCAAGAGGATCTGGTGGGAGGCCTATAAACAGCAAGCGATGCTGAGGCAGCCAATGGGGCCGCTGTTTACAGTGCCTGGTAATAAAGAGAAGCCAGAGGGCAAAGGAAAAAGGCAACATACCTAACCACATTTAAAAGATGCTTTTTGGCAACCTAATTTGGACATGGAACTCACAAACCTGCTAGCATTAAAAATAAGCTGTGTGAAAGCAGGACATACCTGCAGTCATCTTAAATGTCACATGCAGAGGTAAGTGAGGGCATGCAGCAGTTAGTTCCTGGGTCTTCAGGCTCTCATACCTCTTCTCAGGGCAAGTTTTGTATTTAGGATCTTAAGCTTCTTTCATGGAATAAGAGCATAGGGTCAAGCTTCTGGCCACTGCCCGACACCAAAGCCTACAGAACAGCTGTACCATTTCACTCTGAGCAGCCAAACTGCGAGGCAGGTTCTGTTCCCTTGTCAAATCCTCGTTGCTCTGCCCCACTACACTTCCTACAGCCTGCCTGCTCCTCTGCAGCTTGGGGTGCAGGGTGAGAGAAGGCTGTCAAAGCCCCAGCTCAAACTAAACCCTGACAAGCCGCACACAAAATAGGCTGTGAAAAGCGTACCTTCATCGAGCCACTGCCAGCTGAGAAGTGAAGTGGGAACTTAAATGGAATATAGTTTTCCAAAAACTCATACTGTGCTGGGCTGTGAAAAACTGGGCTAAAGTCACAACGGGCTCCTGAGCAAACAGAGCTGAGGCAGAGCAGAGAGAGAGTGGATGCCCTGGGTTAAGCTCAACACAACATTCTTGGGAACTTCATCCCTTCTACACAGTGCCTGGTCCCAGCACTCATAGTTGAGGACTCCCCAGCCCTGGACTACCCCACAGCTCAGGCAAGGAGCTGAACAGGGCAGAGCACTTGCAGCATCTGTTATACACATGAGGGAGAAGCGCTGCTGCTGCTGCTCCCTTCCTTTTGAACCTGGCTGCCCCAAGCAGCCAGACTCCAAACGACACGAGCTTATGGTCTTGGCACAGGCAGATCCAGAGCAGATCACATTTGTGTCCTGAATTCCTTGTTCTGACATTAGATCTAACTCCAAGGGCAGCAACAACAACTCACTGCTGCTGAGCAGTCACCAAATACAACCAGGTTCAGGGCACGCTAAATTAGTTCCTAATTCAGATGCCTATCCTTCAGTCCCTTCTGTTTCTTCACCCATCTCCAAACAAATACAGGAGGAGCTCAGTGTGTCCTTATGAAAGGAGAGAAAATCCCAGTCAGGCCACATCTGACATGTCTCTGATTTTTTTTCATCTACCGATTTGTGGGTTTTTTAGCTTTCAACACAACCTGGGAGCAGCTGCTCCACACTGCTCAGTGGCACAGCTCACAGCCACGAGAAGGCAAGCCTCTCACTCAGGAGATGTTGGCTTTCACGTTGCTTGCTCTCTGCCTCCAAAGCATGCACTCGGATCTCGGTAAGGGGCCACAAATGTCTGGCAGCATAACTGGCTAGCGGCAGCCCCTGATCTGCCATTTCAGTTCCTTGATTGAAAGTCTGCAGCCTGAAGGTACAAGCCAAGATTCTCCTCTAACAGCAATTAAAGTGCACCTCCTGTCTTTCAAGCTTCCACAAAGGTGGCTTTCTGTTTGGGGAGGAACATTTGCCTCCCAGCCATTTCACATGGCAGCATGCAGCAGAATGCAGAACCTCTGCTGCTCTGCGTTGGCCAGACAGTGACGGCAAATGATGCTGCACATGGTCAGAGAAAATCGGGTTGGCAGAAGGGAAGCCCCTCTCACTGCAGCAAGGATCTGACCCCAGTGGGGAGATGGAGATAAGCAATATCCAAAAGCAAGAAAAACTCGGTTACCAGCCTGTCCTGACAAGCATGCATCCTCAGACGCACTTGATTATGCCCAAATTCAGCGTCTTCGGAGAAGAGAGAAAAGCCTCTTCTTCCTACAGAAAGCAAAGTGCCCCCCCCCCCAACATTAGGCAGAGAAAATGCTGTTTTCTTTCTGACTTCAGCAGAAGCAAAGAGTGCTCCATGATTGAATTTGTGGATGGAAAACATCAAGGCAGAGAAGACAGGACAGTTTGTTATGGTATGGCCCCACAGGCTTCTTCGAAAGTGCCAGGGTGATAAAATTTTCAGCACTTGCAGCCAGCTGAGAGACCCAAGGAGAGATCCTGCATTTGAGACACTTACAGGCAAGTGCTAGGGAACTCATCCGGGAAGCTGCAAGGGAGAGAGGCGTCTGCGCTCAGGATTGCCTGCTCCCGAATACTGCCACACCCTGTCACCATCTGCCAGCTGCCAAAGTCTGTGGAAACGGAAGATCCGGGCAGAGAATGGTCCGCCGATCTGGGGCAGAGAGAGAGGGAGACGGCGCGATCAGTCAGGTCATTCTGCCACATGCCTTTCTCCAACACTGCTGCCAGGGACCTGCTGGGCTGGCTGCCAGCACCGCCTGTGCCAGCAGCTTTGACACTTGGGGACCAGGGTGCAACATGCAGCTCTGGCTGGGCCCTAGGCCAAGCTTTTCCTTTGAAAGCAAGGGGAGAGCCAAGCTGGCTGTGGCCAACAAAGCAGCAGGAGTGCACTGAGATTTGGACAGGACAGAGCCAGCAAGAAGCAGATGGCCATGCAGAACTGTGAAACCCATTAGTGAGATGCAACATCATGTCCTGCCCTGAATCTCTCAGCTGCAGACATTGTGCTTTACAAGGGACATCCTCCTGTTGCTTGTTGTAGCTGTTTGCACATCCCAAGGCAGCAGCAAGGTCTGACGGAGAATCAAGGATGTGACTTGGTTAGTGTTGAGAAAGACTCAGAAACCCTTGGTCTGGCAGCCATTAGAAAGCAGATCCCTTCCCAGGCATCAACACCTGGTTTGGACAAAGCTGCTCAAGATGTTCCTGTGGAACACACTCCCCCTTCCCAGCATCATCAGATCTTTTCATTCCTGTGTCAGAAGAATGGACTGTGCGAGAAATCAGGCAGCAAAATATCTTTAGGATAGGAAAAATAGACAAGGAATGGTAATTGTCTGATGTATGCAACCTCCCACCAGGAAAGAAGGAAGCACAACATTCTGTAAGTGAATCTGAGAACTCCCTCCAAAATCTCAGAGAAGGAGGCACAATCACTTCAGATGAACCCAGAGCTCTCGGCTTCCATGGAACAAGCAATTACTGTGCCCTGCTGCACAGCACAGTGTACATTGCTGGAAGCACAGCCTGTGACAGAGCTACTCAATTACACACTACTGAGATCTTCTGGATAATTTATCTGAGATCTGCTGGGCAGACGGCAGTGCTCCAGCTCCAGCTCTGCTGGGCCAGGTACTTGCATGCTGTCTTCACAGCTAAGAATAGCAGTGGCGCACTGCAGCTGCTCCCCAAGGGACCAGGAGAATGGTTACAGAGACAGGATCTCCCACAGCAAGAAGGACCTTGGTGAGACTGGAAGCAAGGGTGGGGAGAGATACACAGCAGTAAATGGATTTGCAATATCCAATCCGGTTCCCAGCCTGCCGTTTAACTGGTCTGATCAATATGGCCAAGTGTGAAACATGGTCCTGAGCTGGCTGCACAAGCAGAGAAGGGGAGGTCATGCAGTTCCTTGCATGTCAGCTTCTCATCACCATCTTGGCACTCCTGAAGCTGCAGCTTAGGGTAACACCATTCCCTGGAAGGGCATCATAGCACAGAATTGAAGAGCAGGACTTCACCTGCCTTGCACAATTCTTCTCTGGCTGATGGTGAACAGAAGAGTGAGGCTCAGAGTACCAGGAGAACCCCTGCTTGCCAACAAGTGTCTTCTCTGGACACACATCACTGCAGCAAGAATGAGGGCATGTCACTGACAGTGGAACTGCAGCATGCAATCTTAGAAAGACCTTTTGGAGATCAGACAGGGATAACCTTTCCTGGGATGCAAGGAATTCATAAGGGAAAGGTAGCAGCTGTTCAGTGACATCTACCGCTCTTTATCTTCAGAATGTAAAGCTGAAGAAGTTGTCATGACAGAGAGAACAGGCAGAGCATTTAGGCACAGAGTATGGTGCCATGCTGGAAGCACTGTGGGAACAGTGCAGGAAGCCAGAGAGAAGCATAAAGGAACACTGATTGAGTGCAGAAGGAAGGGGAGGATGTCATCTCCCTGACAGCATAGCACAACCAGACAGGAGTGTCACACACAGTGACCACAACTGGAGTTAAACCAGTTAAGAGGTCTATAGGCAATGGGCTTGGGATGAAATTAAATGGGGACACATTTGTGTCAGAAAAGTAATAAGTTCCTGAACAGATGACAGGTTTGGGACCAGAAAGAAACAAAGGCTTTGAAGAGAGCAAGTCTGGATGGCCTAGGAGGGCTTGGGGTAGAGCAGGACCTCCATGTGGAGATGAAGAGAACTCAGCAGAGCTCTGCAGTTCTCTCAAAGGGAGAGTGGTATCAGGAGCCTGCTTAGAAGACTTTGCCCATGTGCTAAGCAAAGGAGTAGGGCCCCAGGGGCAGCAAAAATGTGCCTCTGCACAAAATCAATCACCAACCACACTGGTCAGATAAGTCTGTGCTGAAGAAGAAGAACAGAAAATTTTTTCCTGCTTTGGGCGTGTGGCCTCAGCTTCAGGCTGCTGGTCACCATCCATGGTTGGCAGGTAAGATTAGATTGTCTTATACCACCTCTTGGAGGCAGATCAGGTCACCTCTGAATCCTTTCTTGGGCAGGCTAATAAAAACATTGTGTACCTCCCCGTAAGATGGACTCTTAGTAGTTGTCTTCTTAACTCTTCCTGGGAACCGTGACACCGTCAAGCAGCTATGCAAATGTAGTCAAGTTAGTTCCAACCTCCGAGTACAGGAGTTTAAGGCAGCCAATTCTGTATTTTGCCTCCAGGCAGAAGAATAAACACTCATTAATTAATCGAATAAACTGAGTCTGCAGTGAGGCCAAGTCACCCCTCTCCTGGATTAGATGTCTGAGCCTAGCCAGACCTTTCCCTCTATCCCAAAAGGAGGCTCCTGAGGAAGTGTCACAACCAACAAGCATCTTGAACAGGCTCAAGAGACTGCAAGGTCCAAGGCTGGGTGAGATGGGCAGGGAAGGCATGGCATAGGAAATTTTGCATTCACACTGCAAGGGCAGCAGAGCTTCTTCAAAGCTTTGCTTGGCTTGAGACCAAGACCAGATCCCTAGGGTATCTGTATTCCAGTGCAATCCTTGTAAAGTCTTGCTGCAGAGGCCCACAAAGGGCTTCAGTCAGGCCCCCAGGGCAAGTTTAGGCTTCTGGAGGTTGGTCTCCATGCCTGTAAGAACAGGTTTGCAATACATTACAGCCATGCCAGAGGCTGGCTAGCTGTAAGGGTAGTGCACAGGGTCTTGGGAAGTAGCTGGACAACAGCAGCAAAGCTGACATGGTTAGGGGAGATGAGATACAGTAAGTCTTCAAGGCACTGTCTCTGCCACAGACATCTAAAGGCAGACAGAAAGAGAATGAAAGTGAGCTTCACACACCCACCTCTTCAGGTCCACGAGTGGGAAGAAACTCCCTCAAAAGTGCAAGATTAACAAAATTAGATTAGCAAAACAGAGATGAGCTGCAATCTGTTCCTTCACACAAGGAAGGACCTCTACCAGGCTGTAACTGGCAACTCCTAGCGTGGAACAGTTCCTTTTAATTAGGTCAGTGCTTCCCATGCAACATGCTGCACAAGACAGAGTATTTCAGAGCACAGGGACACTCGCCTACCACAGCAGAGCCAATACTGGAGGCAAAGCAGCAGTCAGGGATCTTTCCCTTTCCTAATACGTAACCAAGACAAGTGCCAAATGCCCGCAGCTAGGCTCTCGCTCTGCCCTGTGCTGCCCCCGCTCACCTGCCGTATTTCTACACACCTGGGGCTCCTGGAGAAGCAGCTCATTTACCAGCATCTGCTCTGTGCCTGAAAGTGAGGTGTTAGGTAGGTATCATATGTGTAGACAGGCTGTGGCAACCTGGAGTAAAGGGCAGCTCTTCCCACCTTTGCGTGGGAAGTGTTGGCAAGGAGCACTTGGCAGAGAGCTGTGCTGAGAGCCCTGGCTGGATCCCAGGCAGCTCTCTACAGGCTGCGTTTGAGCTGTAACAGCCTGAGCAGCCAGTCCTCTGTGAGTACGTTTTCAGTTGCAGCAGAGTCACATGCCAGCCCACAAGGCCATTCTGTGGCATAGTTGTGCAACAGTTCCAGGAGACATTCCTATACACAACTCCTGTCCCACTGCAGTCGCTATCCCAAGTTGTCCCACTGCAGATGCAGCTTCCAAGTCAGGTGGTTCTAAGGAGCAAGATGCACAGCACATGTGCGGTCCTGTCACTATTGACAAACCACCCAGAGCCAAGGGACAGCAGCTTCCCTATCCCTCTCTGTGCTCACTGCATCCCTTCCAGTTCCTCAGCTGAACCACCTGCAGCCAGCCCTGTGAGGGAGTTCTCTGTTTCTGATGGCTAAAGCAGATCCTTCCTGATTTAACTCCTGCACATCTTGACTCTTCAGATCGCAGCACTTTGGGCTTTGTTTAATTGACTTAGTAAAAACACATTCACCCAAAGATTATCCAGCTGCTAATCCACATTAGTGCTGTGCACACACAGATAAATCCCCAACACAGACAGAGGGCTTTGCTGCAGTGTCATGGGACACTCAGACTATTAGTGTCACAGGATTGCAGCATGTGGGGTTGGAAGGGACTCCATAGACCATCGAGTCCAACCCCCTTGCCAGAGCAGGACCACAGAATCTAGCACAGGTCACACAGTAACACATCCAGACAGGGCTGGAAAGTCTCTAGACAAGGAGACTCCACAACCCCTCCCCTCTGGGCAGCCTGTGCCAGTGCTCTGGGACCCTTACAGTAAAGAAGTTCTTCCTCATGTTGAGGTGGAACTTGCTGTGCTGTAGTTCATACCCATTGTCTTATCACAGGGCACAACTGACAAGAGTTTGACCCCCCCCTCTTGACCCCCAGCCCTTAGATATTTATAAACATTGATTAGATCCCCCCTCAGTCTTCACCAGACCAAAATGTCCCAGGTCCCTCAGCCTCTCCTCACAGGGCAGTGCTCCAGTCCCTTCAGCATCCTCATAGCCCTCCCTTGGACTCTTCTGAGTAGATCCCTGTTCCTCCTGAGCTGGGGAGCCCAAACTCAACACAATATTCCAGGTGAGGTCTCACCAGGGCAGAGAAGAGGGGGAGAAGAACCTCCCTCCATCTGCTGGCCACACTCCTCTTAATGCACCCCTGAATCCCATTGGCCTTCTTGGCCACAAGGGCACACTGCTGTCCCATGGAGAGCTTCTTGTCCACCAGCACTCCCAGGTCCTTCTCCACAGGACTGTCGAATGCTAACACAGAACACAGCTTGCAAGCAGCTGCCCACTCACACACAGGGAGTTTGATTCAATGCACTCTGTCTGTCACACGCAGAACTCCATAGAACAAGCAGCACCTTGTCCTACTCTGCAAATAATCTAAGCAACATCTGTGCGCGCGCTTGCCCTCAGCAGATGTGATCTTACCATCGTGTTGGGATAAGCTAGAAAGACTTAGACAATGGAATTTGCTTTGCCTAACAGGAACCATCCCAGGATTTCTGGGTACCCGGGACCTCTGGATGAGAGGAGGACTCAGAAGACAAGCTGGTGAGGTAAGGTCAGCAGCAGGCTTCAGACGTGGCCCAGCCAGAAGTGAGGCTTGGCTCCCACTGTCTGACTCAAACATTCGTGACCCCTTCTTTTAGGGTACCCCAGTCCTCGCCAGGCTCTGCTCATCCCTCTCTGTTGCTTGCCTTCCTGTTCCCTCCAGAGCTCCCCTGCCTGCCAGTGCCTGGACTGGGCTGTTTGCACAAACTACCTGAAGAGGCCCTGCTGGCATTTTACAAGCAACTATTTTCCCCCAACTGCTGCTGCAGTGGTTAAGTGTTTTGTTGCTATGGCCACACAACCAGAGGATTAAGAAGTCAAGTACAGTAGTTTCTTCATCTGAAGAGCCTTGGGTGATAACCTGCCAGCAGCACTGCAGAGATAAAGGTGTTTCTGATATCCTGATAAGTCTCTGTTTTCCTGTCTTTCCATCACGATTGTCCCACTACTTGTTAGGGTAGGAAGGGACAGAATTTATCTCTTCCTTCCACTCCTTCTCCACCCAAAATGGGACTCACCCTTTCCTTCAGGATGGAAAATGGTGGCTAAAGGTACTGTTATTGTCCATTACCTGCCTGGAGCTCACTAGCCAAATTCAGACTAACAAGCAAGGGGACCAAAGCTGAGTGGAGCAACATTAACTCCTTTCTCTGGAGAAAAGAGCATATTCAGGCTCCATAACGTGCAAGCCACGTCAGAATCTGACAAAGCAAGGCACTGCTTATGTCCTTAGCTAGCAGAGCTGTTAGCAGTGCTACACCAGGGGAGGCAGGCAGGGCACACTCCGACTGACCTGGCAATGGACAAAGAAGGAGGCAAAGAGGCATCAATGCACGAGAAGACTTGGTTTGAAAGAGCATCTCAGTTCAGCTGTTGCCTTGACAATTCCACCATTCCTGCAGGGTCTCTTAAGCTTATTTCCTCCAGCTTGCCCACTGAGAGGAGCAGGGCAAACCCAGGTGACATGAGATGGAAAGCATACAGGTAGGTGTGCAGTCTCCACCCAGCATAAGTGCAGCAGGCTAACCATCTGTGTGTAGCCAACCTCACCACTTCAGCTTCACAACTGACTCCCTTTTCCTGTACCCTTGGTTCCAGGCCCAGGTAAGGGGTTTGTTTCCCTTTTATTTCCTGTTCACCCATTCTGTACTTTTTTCTAGCCTTTCATGCTGCCTTGTTTACCAGAGTTACCAGGAATTGGCAGGGGCCTGGTGCAATCTTCTTGCTTTGATGGGTTCTGTGTGGCTTTTTCAAGGCTTTGTGCTGTGCTAGGAGCTACCATAAAGACCAAAAAAAGGTTTATAGTGGGTTTCACAGAATTTTACCTCTTACAGTAACAGAATACTGCAAATCCTTCTCAGGGGAAGGCATAAGGGAGAGCCACCCAGGGGGACTCTGGCCTGAAAGTAAATCTTACCCATCATGCCCATAGCTGCTGCCTCAAGCCCTGGGGGTGCTGGTTCTCAACACTTGACACTGCTGGGCACTAATCATTCAAAAGTTTACAGACACCTCATCCAAACACAGCCAGAGGGAAGGTGACTGCTGGCTTTACCAGCTCTGAGCCTCTGGAACACAGATCCCAAGGACTGTGTGCTCATCCTCTTCCCGTGGTGCTCTTCTGCCAATTCCTCTTTGCTCTGTTTGAAGTGTTATGAACTGCTTCTTGCGCAGCACTGCCGCAAGCTTGCTACCAGCCCTGTGCTGAACAGCCCCACATGGGAATTGTGGCACTGCTGTTGTGAACAAAAGCAGCCCCCAAGACAAGCTTCCTTCTCTCCAGTATTTTCTTCTCCTGTGAGATTTGTTTCATCTTTCAGGGAATGTAGAGGTGGGTCTCAGCAACAACTCGAACCCATCCTATTGATCTCTTTCTCAGGGGACAACAGTTAGCATCATTTATGAAAACTGTCAGAGTAATTTTTCTCTGGAAACAAGAAACTTGGTACAAAAGCCTTATAAATTTTCAATACTTTACTTGTTTGTCATTTTATTTTCCATGTGATGAGAGAATGCTAAAATTTGGCCGGTGGCTGTTTTTGAAGGGGATCATTAGAAAAAGACTCATCAGCAAACCTGCAGAGACCACAGAAGTGTTTGATGCTGTTAACAGCAACCTCTTATCTAAGAGGCTCTTTATCCCCTGTTGGCCTAAACACATGGTGTTTGCTCCACAGGCTCTGCTCTTTCTTCCCTTGCCCAGCTCACCACTCAGCTGTGCCCTACTGAAGCACCAGACTCCAGAAGGGTGCCAGAACACCTTTTGTTATGGCTTGAGATCAGACTCAGATCCAGGGCCCCCATTCCCTGGTTGCCCAGCAGGAGTACACAGCCTTCAGGGTGCAATTCTTTGTGCTGGCATGGTGCTTGCAGCTTGCTCCCAGCAGATTCTACCTCTCCTTGCCATCAGCACCTAGAATTGTTTTTTTCTCACTCTGCAGTGTCAGGAAGGTCAGCAGGTGGACAGACAGGATAGACACAGAGTGAGGTCTGCTTGGTTTGGAAGGCTTCCTCCCCCACATGACAGCCATTTCAAACCCCTGAGGATGCATTTGACAGAGGAAGTGCTGTAAGCTTGAAGCACGCAGGATGCAGAGATGCCAAAGCTTGTGGAGTTGAGGCATGCACTGAGGACAGGCCTAGCTGTTATCAGCACAGTTTCTTGCTGCAGTAAATGGGCCAAGGCAGGAGTTTGTGTGTTTAATGGCCAGCATTTCACACAAGGTCAGGCTAAAGAGGAACAGGTCTCCTGAGGCTTGCTTGTAGATGCAGCTATGAGGACTCCAGAGTTCTCAGAGCCACACACGTGCAGCCCTGAACTTTCTTTACCAGACACTCATTTTGCTGAGAAATGCTCTAACCTGTCCCATCTCACCTGGACCTGGGCACTTCCAGTGGGCTGCTTCCAATCCTCAGGAAGTTATCAGAATGGGTTGATGAGGAGGAGCTGGAGGACCTGACTTCAGCTATCCCTGTGGAAGGCAGCCTGTCTTCAGATTGCTGTGCCCTGCTCCAGAGCATGGCTTGTGGTGATGATGCACAGCTCTTCCTCCTGTGGGATGGGATGGAGGGCTTGGGTGAGAAAGCTGCCTTTCCCACATACTCCACCTGGGAAGCCTTTCCACAACAGGCTGGATTGTACCCCAGCAGCTACAGTTCCCAATGAAAGTGCCCTCCTCCCTCTGAAGGAGCCATGAGTCACTGCTCAGTGGTGGGGGTACACTGAGCTCAACCCTTAGCCTTTTCTTTTATAGATCCCCATCCACGTGACCTGGAACTCAGAGCTGGGAGAATGCATCAGCCCACACGCATACAGCCACTGCTTTGTTTAGCCTAGCAGCAGAAGTGCCTCCAGCAAGGGGCCTCCCAGCAGGGACAGGCCATGTCAATCTACTCCAGCTCTACAAAGTGTCTGAGTTGGGCTCAGCCCAGGTGGACATTTGTGCATGCTGGTGAGTGTGACAGGGACACAGCACCAGTCTTATTTTCCCTTTTAGTGCCCTCCAGGCACCAGTGACCACACTTCTGACCACATCCTCAGAGTTGACAGTCGCTCCAGATGTCGGTGCATTTCAGTCCTCTCCCTGTCTGTGCTGACAACCTGGAACTGCTCTGGTTCCTTTTCTAACCAGAACATTCAGACTCGGGGCAATTCACTGTCCATTGCTGCATCAAGCTGTAGCTCACAGTACTGCCTAGCTACATGCCAAATAGGCACACATATTTGGAACTAATCCATGCCACTGCTGCTTCATGTTCAGATTTTCTTTCTCTCTTTCTTTCTTTCTTTCTTTCTTTCTTTCTTTCTTTCTCTCTTTCTTTCTCTCTTTCTTTCTTTCTCTCTTTCTTTCTTTCTCTCTTTCTTTCTTTCTCTCTTTCTTTTTTTTCCTGGAAGAGTCCCAAGAATTTTTCCCCTCACAAAACCACAGTGAATTAGACAAAGACTTTATGTACGTAAGTAAGAAGGAAAAGTATAAAGCAGACAAACTCAAGGAGAGAAAATGTTGTTTTTCCTGGAATCTGGAAGGGGATCCCATCTTTGACCGAGATCTCGAGCACTGTCAGTAAGTGCAGCTTAAGACAGGCTCATTGTACTGTGGAAAGCACAATATCCTCACGTCATTCCTTGAAGTGTGTCCACCCTCAAACATCACATCACAGCCCTTCTCAAACATTACTCATCACACGTTATCATAGCTGCCAACATCTCCAAGCACAGCCTGCAGAAACAGGCTTGTACAGCTAAAGACCAAATGCAAAGTGACCTCAAGGCCACTGGTTTTCAGGACAACATGATGAAGCAGATTCTCTCCTCACTCATTCTATGCACAGCCCAGCTCACTTAGTTTAGAATCACAGAACTGACAGGGTTGGAAGGAACCTCAAGGATCATCCAGTTCCAACCCGCCTGCCATGGGCAGGGACATCTTACACTAGATCAGGTTGCTCAGAACCACATCCAGCCTGGCCTTAAAGACCTCCAGGGATGAGGCTTCCACCACCTCCCTGGGCAACCTATTCCAGTCTCAGCACCCTCGTGCTGAAGAACTTCTTCTTAACATGCAATCTGCATCTACCCCCTTCTGGTTTTGCTCCATTCCCCCCAGTCATAGCACTGCCTGACATCCTAAAAAGTCCCTCACCAGCTTTCCTGTAGGCCCCCTTTGGCTACTGGAAGCCCACAATAAGGCCTCTTAAGAGCCTTCTCTTCTTTAGACTGAAGAGTCCCAACTCTCTCAGTCTGTCTGTCTTCTTAGGAAAGCAGCTCCAGCCCTCTGATCATCCTTGTGGCCCTTCTCTGGACATGTTCCAGCATGTAGCAAGCCCTGCCTGTCCTCTAGACTACACATCCATGACAGCCTGCAGCAAGACACCTGTGCCCAGCCCCCTCACTAAACACTCAGGTCAAGGTTCACAGCCTTTCCTTCCCCAAGCTCATGCCCACAGCATGGGTTCAAAGCATGCCTGTGGCAGCAGCAGCTGGCCCCAACGCAACCTGATGTCTAACAGGAATGAAAGCAAATCAGAGTTAGAAAACACATCATAAAACCAAGTCCAGACAAGTGGACAGATCTCTCCCAGCGTGCTCTGACCATTTCACATCTTGGGAAAACCATGGTGTGTGCTGCAGGATCTAGTCTGTGCGTCCCAAGCACTCAGAGCATCCTAAATGCTTACAGTTAACTACCCTGCAGCCAGGCAAGTGGAAAGTTGCTTCCTACTTGCTGCAGATAGGTGAGCTTTGCATGTTCAAGAGGACTCCGCTCCCTTGGCAAACACAGTCTGGGACTCTCCATCTCTATTCTGCAGGAAGATTCTCTCTTCTCTTATCCAGCACTTTTTAAATTGAATCACAACATGCTTTAGAAAAGCTGCTGCCACTAGCATGGCTGCAGGCTCAGTCCCAGAGGACATCCAACTGCCTCCAGCACAACCTAGATTTAATTTAAAATAATTGCAACATAAAATAGTATCTTCACATGAGCTGAGGGAGAGGAGAGAAAAATTAAACTGAGAGGGGCAACCCTACAGCAAGGTTCTGAAATCCCTAAACAGCACCAGCAACTCCACAAGTAGGCACAAACGCCTGTCCCAGAGCAGATACCTTCCCCAGTCCCTGCTTCCAGACAGACACCTGCATCCCCAGGTGAGTCCTATGTGATCCTCTACCAATTTGGAGCACCAAGAATTTAATTTTCTCCCCCAGCAGTATCTCTAAGCAATGCTGCAGACTGCAACCTGCTTTCAGCTCACATACCTCATGCTGTTAGATGGGCTAAGATTTAGAGGCGATTCTTGGCCACCAGGCCACCTGCTCATTGCAGACATTCCATCGTCTAATCTCTTCCATAAACTGATTAAGCATTTTAGGGCAGCTAAACTGTCTCCATTTTTCCCTAGGGAGGCTGCTGCCAAATGTAATTTTTCTGGTAGTCTGGAACCATCTTTCTAAAGTAACGAAATCCTTTCTCAGTGAAGTTTAACAGTGAAGCTGGTGAAAATGAAATAAAGTTGCTTTACTGTTCTTGGGGGACAAACTTCAGGATCAGCTCCACAGCAGCCTGAGACTCTTTGATATGGAGTGGTCTCCAGTTTCTGGCACTGAAGTTCTGTATCACAAGTTGCAGCAAAGCCTCTGACAGTCAAACTCCACCCTCCACTGTAAGGGACACGTGCTACAGAAAGCAGATCTGGAAGGCAAGGGACTTTGGAAATGTCTTTTCTACTGTGCTCAGAACCTGCCCCTTTTGTTGTGCATCTCACTAAGTGGTTAGCTCCTCACCATGCTGCTTGACCCTGTGCTCCTGTTGGCATCAGTTCCACTGCTTCATAGGTGAAGCTCCCAGCTGCTCCAGGGGAACTTTCCATCCCCAGGGAGAAGTCACTGCTCAGACTTGTGGTGCTGCCTCGGTCTCTCTGCTCTAGAGAGAAAAAAAAACAAACAGAGCTACCTGAATACCAGCTTGGTCTCATTCACTTTCTCTCCCTTCAAGCAATACAATTCCTGGATGCCCTGGGGCTGTGTTCTTGAGAGACCCCAAGGGAAGCATACCCATTTCTTAGTCACCTTGATGCTGGGAACCCAAGCCCCCAAGTGATCAACCGTTACCAGCAACCAGGGGTACAGCACTCACTGAGCATGCAGATCTCTTCAAGGGTGAAGCCAGCTGGCAAACTCTTCCTTCTAGGGAAAGAAAGACAAAGCTACTTAAGCCACACTTCAGGAGGCTGGCCACAGCCAGACATCTTCCAGCGCACAGTGAATCAGAGCAGTGGGGAGTTCACTGTGCAGGGGCAGAGGATGGGGCAGTTGTCCAGTATCTGACTTTTCCCGACAGTCCCAGCCCACACACCCTGTGCTCTGAGAGGGTAGCAATAGGCTGCAGGCAGACTTATTTAGAATCTCCAAGATGGCCTTTGTTTCTTTCTGCCCCTCCTGAAATAGGAAGGGGTTAATGTTTAGCGATCTGGCAGGAACCAGCCACTTCTCTCCGTGCAGCAGCACCTGACCGAGCTTGCTGTGCAGCCTGCTGGAGTCCGAGCACAGGGCTCTGGGTCTGTCCGTGCTAAAGCAGCCACGGGCAGTCATTAAGCAGAGAGCACGTTTCAGCATGGACAGTTTTTCAGAGCATAACATGGCACCTCACAAGCCTCGGCCCCATTTTGCAGCCTTCAGAGTGCAGAATAAATTAAAGAAAAGTGGGCCAGGACACCAGGGCTTCCATCTCCCCAAAGAAACAGCACTAACAAGCTCCATGGCTCTGCAGCCCATGTAGCAGCAGGCACAGGCTCCTTACCTCTGCGACTTCACAGCAGAGAACTCCTCAGAGGTGATGTGCTTCAGAAAATTGAAGCAGAAAAAGAAAATCTGAGCAAAGGGAGAGAGAAGAGCGGTTCAGGAATGAACCCAGGGCTCCATGCAGCCTCTTATCTTGGTGGCGAGGTGCTGGCAGGAAGGAGATAGCAAGAAATCTGCAGCTATCAGCCTCTGATGCACCATGGGCTACCACCATCCCATTCCTGGGCCTTTCTTACTGACCTTCTGTTCCCTGCCTTGGGAAGGCTCAGAAAGGAAGGTGTACAAGTCTCCTTATCAATGCCTTGCACACATGCCTCAAGCAGATGCTGGGTACTGATGCCATCACTGCAGAATGGCAACGAGATGGCCCCCAGCAGCTATTTATACCTCTAGGGAAACAGCAAACCCATCAGGACTAGCAGGGTTAGGGCTGCATGCTCCGGCTCAGAACCACAGCTGTATCACACCTGGAAGCACATGGTACCCACAGCATTTGTGGTTCCAAGCTTGTGCCCTGCTATGCACCAGTCTGCTCTGCAGCATTCACCCTACTGAGCCTCTGCCACCCTGTCACCTGCACAGAGCTGAGCCCTTCCCCTCCTGCAGTGGGGAGTGCTCGAGGCAGCCATGCACCCCCTCTCCTCTTGCAACTACTTGGCAAAGTTGGCACCAGAGCAGAGCTGCCAGCCTCAAACCTGCAAAGCTCTGAGAAAAGAATGAAGGGAAGGAATAATACTGATACAGTGGTTCTGGACCCCTAAAAGATAGAAAAGAGGTCAGGGTTTCAGGCTCTACTGTTCAGAAGCAGGAGATTCAGAGTCTCTAGTGAGGTGAGAGTCTGAGGAGCAGAGGATTAGCAGAACAGTTAGGTACAGTCCCCACACCTCTTGATTTCTATCCAAAGAAGATATTGCAATATACTGACACTACAGTCAGAGTAATAATTTTTTGCTGATAAACAGTGAAAGTTCTGAAGAGAATTAGTTCCTCTCATCTTAACTGCCTCCCAGACCCATCTGTGCACCCACAGTCACACACTGGAAGCAGCATAAGCTGCTCCGTGAGGCAGTGATGACACCAAAGCCACATGCAGCTGCAGCATCCAGGCAGGAGGGCTGGCACTCAGAATAAGGCACACAAGACCATACAGCTTTATCTCCAAGCTCTCAGGAGACACATGACTTAAGCATCCCTTCTCATTGCTGAGCTGAAGAGCAAGTCCCAGCCTCCTTTCAGCAGGGGCCTGAACAGTAATGAACACACAGCAGGGAACTGGCAGGACTGACGCCCATCAAAGTGCAGCCTTCCTACACCTTACATACCAGGAAGTGATAGCACAAGGCTCCTACCTCCTGTTACCAGCACCTGAATGAGATTTTAGAGCTCAGGCAGACTGTGGGTATTACCAGAAGCAGGTGGTGAATGCTGGTACCATTAACAAGTACCCTGAGGACAAAAACAGTGCTCAGCCACTGCTCCAGACCAGACACTCACCTCTTCTCCCTTACTGAGCCGATCGACTAACATGTGCCTGGAAAGAGAGCAAGGGAAGCTCAGTCACACACTGGGAGCCAGACTTAGTAGAAGAGCACAAGCTGCCAAGAATGGTCAGATGCCTGAGCCTCCAGGTGAAAAAAGGTATCCAGTCTCTTTTGTCACATTACAAGCTGTCCAAATACGCCCCTTTGGTCACAGATTCAAAAAGTGGTTTAGGTTGGAAAAGACTTTAAAGATCATCTAGTTCCAACCCCTCTGCCATGGGCAGGCATGCCTTCCACCAGACCAGATAACTGAATGCTTCACCCAGCCTGGCCTTGACTACTAGAGAGGGAGAATGCACCTCCAAGGACAGAGTATGAGCATGGTTCGTGAGCAAACTCCAAAGATGACCCCCTGAAGGCTCCTCCTCTACTGTGAAGGATGCATATGTGAGTAAAACTTAATGTGCCCTACCCAAAGAGAAACCAGTCATAGGCCACTGTCAGGTAGAGAATCTCACATGGCTCCAGGGATGAGTGGATCAGCCCATCCTGCAAAGTAAATGAGAAGGGCTCTCAGGCAGCATCACTGTGGATCAGTAACTCATTATCTACTGGAACCTGCTGTGGTGACCCAAGATGCCTGTGACACTGTCTGATGACAGGAAAGCACGTTGGGCTCCACATCAAAGGCAACCCACACCCCTTCTGAAGCCAAATAGTTAAAAGAACATTAACTGCTCCACCATCACCTCCTGGTGACAAGGCCACTCACACATCCACCAAGCAGCCACCCCCAGAAGCAGAGCAGGTCAGTCAGGTACTCACAGCCCACAAGGAGAGGCGCAATAAGGAGATAAAGAGAGGAGTTCGATCCCAGCCAGATATACAGTGCACCAGCAGCCCGCTGTCATCTGTTCCAGGCAGGGGTAGGAAGGAGAGGGGAAAAAAAGGATGTTGTAACAAGAACAATGACTTCTCTTTATGCCAAATTCATACAGACAAGCTATCCTCCATCCCCACAGCCCAGGCACAAAAGCAGAACTCAGCCACGCAGCCAGAACGGTCTGTCTTGAGTACGAGAGCCAGCAAATTGCTCAGAGTGTCCTGGGCTGTCAGCAGTCCCAGTTGATGTGCTGTCCTGCTCCTGACAGTTGCTCAGGACATGAAGTCACTGGTTATGAACATCATTTTGCTACTCAGAACATATACCTGCCTAGCTGCAATCCACTATCACAATCTATCCCCATAGCAAAGAGGAATTTGCTCCAACTGAACACTTCCTCAGTCTCACCAACCCTCCTGCTAATACACACTGAGCAGAAGCACAGGCAGGGCACAATTGCTACACTCTCCAGAAAATTCCAAGAGAAGTACTGCAGGAGAGTCTGTAACTGGCTGTGCTGGTAGAGTCAGCTGTGGCTCCATCTATGCAACAGTGCCAGGTACAAAGTCACAGTGCCCAGGGAATGGGATGCCAGCACAGGACAACATACAGCCTTCAAAGAGTTGGGGTGACTGTGATGACAGAGGATGAAAGAGGCTCTTAAATCAGCACTTAATGAGACCCTGGCTTGGAGGGACAAAACACAGGTATCCAGCAAAATAAAAGCAAGAGTCAGGGAACAGAGAATTCCAGAATGAATGATAGGGGTTGGAAGGGACATCTGGAGATCAGTGTCCAACCCCCATGCCAGATCAGGTTCACTGAAAGCAGGTTGCAGAGGATGGCATCCAGGTGGATTCTGAATGACTCCACTCTGGGCAGCCTGTTGCAGTGCTCTATTACCCTCAAAGCAAAAAAGTTCCTTCTCATGCTTAGATGGAACTTCCTATGCCCAGGTTTATGCCCATTACCTCATCTTGTCACTGGGCACCGCTGAAAAAAAGACTGATCCCATCCTCCTGACACCCACCCTTTACATAATTGTAAGCATTGATAGGAAGCCCCTCTGAGTCTTCTCTATGCTAAAAAGCCCCAAGCCCCTCAGTATTTCTTCATATGAGAGATGAAGTCCCCTAATCACCTGAAGCATTAATGTTTCTTCTCTTCAGCTTTAAAGCAATAAAACATTAGGTTCACTTCTCAGATATCACTCCATCCCCAGAAGGAAAGAGTTTTGAATGAAGTAGCATGTCCCTCTCCAAGAGAAGCTGGAGCCCCAGTGTGCCAGGACCACTACATTGTTTTGAAAAGAGAGAAATTAAGGTCTCTATCAAGTGATCCTTCTGTATTGGGAACTGGTTCACAGTGGCACTAATAGCATCAGGTGCTCCTCCAGAGAGAGCAACTGCTTCTCTTTGATTTGATGGGAGCAAAGAATTTACCTTACCATCACTATTGATGATGGAGATCAGCAGCTTCAGGTAGTTCTGTGTCTGCTGTACAAGGTCCCAGCTCTGCAGAGAGAGAAATGCTGGTGGTAAGGCTCTGCCCACAGCAAAAGGCTACAGTTTGGAGCCTGGCATGCTCTTGGCTTCTCTATTCAGAGTAACACCAAACCAGAAATAACCCTGTAGCCATTCCTCAGAGTGACACACCTTCCCCTTGGTGCTCTCATCAATCCCCCTATCCTCTCTGAAAGGCACTCTGGGGCAAGATACCAAATAGGAAAAACAAAGTGAAAAACATAAAAGGCCATCTCTACTGTCTGCCTGGCTGGCATAGAACTTGTTGTCTGCAGCCCCAAAGTTTCAAGGAGACCATGCTCAGAGAGATTGTGAGCCAGCAAACACCACGGAGCACTGACCCAGTTCTGCAGCTCCCTGCATGTGTGCACTTAACCTCATGGTCCAGTAGCCAGCTGTGTGCAAGACACAAATAGCACAAGCGGGTGAGCAGGCCAGGGTTGGCAGCCCCTTCCCACAATTTGAACTGCCTGGCCCTTGTAAATGACTCCAGCAGGCTGCCTGCAGAGGGTTGATTCACACCCAGCTGCTCCAGATAGGTACTGGACTTCTGCAGTAACGTCCAAGTAGCAGCGGCACCACACAAGAAATCAGAGACCTCCTGGACTACAAGAGATGTGGTGAAAGAGATCAGAACAGTCTCGAGCTTGCCAGTCTTGACCACTGGGTTGTGAGAAGATGCAGGGAATTCCAGTAGCCTAATCAGATCCAGAACCAGAACCAGCTCAAGAAATACAGGATAGCACTGGCAGTGAAAAGGGAAGGAGAGACATGCAGGTTTCACTGTGACAGTGTTAGCAGTGCAAGCGACATCTGAGTACCAGCAATAGAAAACTTGCTGTATGCATGTAACCACACTGAGGACTACTGTCAAACAATGAACATATTGCTCTGCCATGAAGCCTGCAGAGTGCCAAGAGAATAGGGGAAGGGGAAAACACAACCTGGGGCAGAAAAAACACATACTTCCAAAGTCTTCCACCTGCCCAATTCAACCCAGCCTTGTGCTTATGCCAGAAGGAATCCCCTAACCATCCTGTCTCATTTCTTTATAGCACAAAGCAGAAAGTTTTGTTCAGTTGCCCCAAACACAGCCTGAAGCTCGCACTTGGCAACATCCCTGCCCAGAGAAGCACCTCAATTAGGGATGACAGCTCATCACTCCTTTGGCAGCATGTTCCAACAGGTCATCCTCAAAAATAAAACACAAGAGAGCTTTTCCTGATTTAAAGGTCTGATTTCAGACTGCAGATTCTGCTTCCTGTGCAACTTTTCTTCTCCAGATTGAAAAGCCCTTTAGAATTAGTATTTTCTTTTACTTACACATTAATCAAGTCAACCCTCCATCGTCTTTGTGATTAGCTGAATAAATGGAGAACTTCAGCTTCCAGTGAGGCACCTTCTCTCCCCAGGCCTCAGATAATTTCTGCATCTATTTATTACACCGTCTTCAATTTTTAAGATCCTTTTCAAAATGCTGGCTGCTCAGTATTCTAGTGAACAAATTTCTAGCCATAAACAAGCTGTGGTCCTGTTAGTTCTGCATCAACACTGTGTGCTACTTTTCCCTGTCCTTCTTCTGCTGGCACTTAAGCATTATTAACGTCACTGACTGACAAACACTGGCTCAGCAAGGGGAGCTCTGCTAGTTCTGTGGTGCTTCCAACCACAGAGCGTGGGAGTATGACAGGTTCCAGCATGGTCCATCATCACAGAGCCTGGGGGCATTGATAGGCCCACTGATGTGTGAAGTGAAGCACACTAATCATTGGTTTAAAGTGATGCTCCCTGGTATGAACAAAGGTAAACCACGAAGCCTGGACAAACACAAGGGTTCAATTACCATTTGCTATGCTCTCATAGCAATAAGGAACGGAGACACGCTACAGTCAGTAGCATGCATGATTTTTCCAGTATAATTTTTGCCAGTAGTGGCCTTCCAGTATCTGAAGGGAGCCTGCAAGAAGGCTCGGGAGGGACTATTTACAAGGTCTCGTAAAGACAGGAGGAGGAGGAATGGGTTTAAACTGGCAGAGGGGAGATTTAAACTGGACGTTAGGAAGAAGTTCTTTCCAGTGAGGGTGGTGAAACATTGGAACAGGTTCCCCAGGAGGGTTGTGGCTGCTCCCTCCCTGGAGGTGTTCAGGGCCAGGTTGGATGAGGCCTTGAGTGACCTGTTCTGGTTGGAGATGCTCCTGCCTATGGCAGTGGGTTGGAACTGGATCGGTTTTTGAGATCCTTTCCAACCTAAACCATTCTATGATCCTATGATATTTTTTTTCCAGTATGATTTTTCCACTCTTGTCCCACAGGACAGACACCTTGCACCCCCACAGAAAAGGTGTCTAGTCACTTGGATACTGTTCACATTAAGGGAAGGCAGAGCTCTCTCAAGACTCTCTGCAACCAAAGAAGTCTGATTGCTGCAGGCCCATGCTGAGCTAAGCCTGAGAACAAGTAACTGCTTTCTGTTTCCTGGCATGTTCCTCACCTTTGCTAGCAGCACATCTCCCTCAGGGATTGCATAAGCTGCAGGAAAAGATCTGACGTTACAGTCAGCTGCCTTGGGACACACCAAGCCACGGAGTTTTTGGGTGGAGGATTTCCACTGCATTCTGAACAGTCAAGTAAGCAGCCTCACTCCCACTGGGGTGGCATGAACTGAGGCAGATTGCAGCAACACCAGCAAGTCGGACTGCAAATCTTTACTGATCTCTCTTGAGTGAATCTCTGACCTCTGACAGAGGCATCTGTTTTGCTCACCTGGTACTCGCTCCAATCAATATTGAGAGATTGGGTCAGAGAGACTGGAATACTTAATGGAGCATCTACATAATCCTGCAAAGAAACATATGCCATTGGTCAAAGAAAAGCCACAACTTAAGGGCAGCAAATTCTAGAAAACAAACAAACAAAAAACCCTCCAAATGATGCATCCAGAAGAAAAGTAAGAATTGACTCATAGCCTCTTGGAAGGCCTAGTTGACAAGAGGAGCTTTTGTGTGCTCCCAGGGATGAAAAGTCAGGGACAAGGCCTGCTCCTGAATTCCTGTAGGGCTGCTCCACTCAACCATCAAAATATGATGAGATAGAATACGAACAAACTGAGAACAAAGGCCATCAATAAGACATCAAATTAAAACCCAGGACCAACTCATACCCTCCCCATGAGTGGTCAAGCACCCTAGACTTCAGGAAAATGATGCAGCTACTTTATATATGAATTCCATAAATTGCTGGAGTGCAGAGGAGGGTAAGGAAGCTGAGGAAGGGCCTGGAGAATAAATCTTACGAGAAGCAACTCAAGGAGCTGGGGCTGCTTAGTTTGAAAAACTGAGGGGAGACCTCACTGCTGTCCACAGCCACCTGAAAGGACATTGTGGAGAGGGTGGTGCTGGTCTCTTCTCACAGGTAATGTGACAGAACAAGACTGAATGGTCTCAAGCTGCGACTGGGTAGGTTTAGACAAGATATTAGGAAACATTTTTTCCCAGCAGGAGTGGTCAGGCATTGGAATGGGCTGCCCAGGGAGGTGGTGGAGTCACCTACCCTGGCTGTGTTTCAAAGTTGTTTGGATGTGGTGCTTGGGGATATGGTTTAGGGTGCACCTTGTAGAGTAGGGATATGGGTTGGACTTGGTGATCCTGAGGGGCTTTTTCAACTGGAATGCTTCTGTGATTCTGTGTTGTGTTTGTCCCGACCCTTGTGATCAGAAATAAGTGCGTGGCATGAGGCAGGAATTCTGAGGCAAGGCTTAAGCCCAGTAAAGCTCACAGCTCTCCATCCTGTAACATCCATGTACCTGTTTCCAGTTAAATATGAGACCTTCAGCTGTATAATCTCGGTCTTTGTACTCCTTAAAAAATTCACAGCCTGCAAGACAAAGAGATAATGAACAGTCATTCACCTAAGTGATATCCAACAACTGAAGGGCCCTGTGGGACTGAAGTGCTGGCAGCTCTGGGCTCCAGAGCACCAAACCAATCAAAACTGCTGCTGGTGGGAAGCGAAGAGCAGCAATCATCAGTACAGCCTGCAGCATGCCCCCCCCAGCACCAAAGACCCTGAGCACTCAGCAGTGAACACAATCACACAGCAAAAGGCAAACTCCGAACACGCAGCAAACCTGGAGCTGGGGGGACTGATTTGATTCTTTCCCAATCAAGAGGCTTCACCAAGGAGCTGTGCTTTTCAGGGCCACTGGCTTTTGTGCTTTCAAGCTAAGGCATCAACCTGACATGCCAGGTGAGAATGAACCAGCAAAAGGAGGTGATGGCAGAGCCCTAGGGAAAGCCAACTTTCACAGGGCATCTGCTGCAGATAACAAGAAAGGGTTGTCTGAGGCAGCTGTGATTTCTCTCACATTCAAGTCTCCTCTTTCAAACGTGTGAATTGCCTTGTGTGAAGGCAGCAGGTACATAAGCACTTCCAAGTTTTCCTCCAGGCCCTCCCCTCCCGAGTTTGTCCTTTGTCTCTGTACTCAAAACAAGTATTTGAGGTCCCCGCTGTGAACTGCAGTCACTTAGTCACAGCTGAACAACACCATTAGCACTGCGGCCGCCTGCAGCTACACAAAACACCTCTCCCAATGTACTGTTCGTGCCCTGGCAGTGCCACAGTGCCCACATTACCAAGACACCCCTGCGCCAGGCGCCGAACACCGGCGATGATTCTTAACCCTGCCACTCGCCAGCATCTCCAATGACAAAAAGAACCAACCACCAACCTTTGTGCACGGACAGGACTAGCCCTCAGAAGTGCACAGCCAGGAAATGAGCAACTTGTCAGCTGAGATTTAACTCCAGTTAGACAACAGAGGCAAAGAGCGGGG
>VWYK01082259.1:78304-94002 GCA_013399775.1 Semnornis frantzii | reverse complement strand
TTAATGATTGGACTTGATTATCTGAAAGTTCCTTTCCAATTAAAATGACTCCATGAAAAGAGGTCCCATGTCAGCATGTCAGGAGCCTCCTCCAAGCTGCTGATAAAACTGCTGCAGTTGAAGGGACACAGAATGGGCAGAGCTGCCACAGAAGGCTGCACACTGCTGTCAGCAGCAATTAAAGAAAAAAATTAAAAGGTGAAAACTTATGGCAGCACTTAGTAAGTCCCAGGTTATTTTCTTGGTGTGTTCAGAGAGCTGTGTGTCAGGTTTTGTAGCGGTGTGTGCACCAGAAGCATATTCAATGGGCTGCAGACAGAGCAGGGATGTTCTGTATTTAATAAATGGGTGGCATGTGAGTGTTGATGCTCGGCACTCGCTGGCATGAGGAGCAGCCTCTTTTTGTAAATGAAGCCACCTGTTCCTCCTTCCCTCATCTGACAGGTTTTAGTCTCTCCACTGCAAGTGGGCGGACAGTTGAGTTTGATTTACTGGATCCTCTCCTCTAGTGTGATTGCAAAATAATTATGTCGATAATCAGCTTCATTTGCGGTCAGAATCTTCCCCAGCATGCAGACAGTGACACAGACACAAACAGATCCTGGATCCAAACACTCTTTTTTGTTTGGAACCATTTGGTTATGTGATAAATATGGATTGATTTTTAAGGGCTCGTAGCTGTTACTCAATCGACCGAGTGCGTGTGGTACAGGATAAAATTTACAGTTATGCTTTGTAGGTATTTCATCAGGTAAGGCTGCTCCTTGTTAGAGAAGTGCAAGAAATTGGATANCTACCCAAGCAAAGTGTATACATTTTCCCACCAAAGAGACTAATCAAAAATCATTTTGGAGAACATTCAGCTTTTCACTCATCTGAAAACAAAAATTGTTCTGCTTGTTTAGGCTTTGACTGCTTTTGTTGTTTTTTAGCTTAAAAGAAAAGGAAAAAAAAGCATCAAGGCAGATAGAATTAGAAACACCATTTCATTTTTAATAAGTATCATTGCAAAGATGTATTTAAAGGTTAGTGGGTTGGGTTGTTGTTTTTTTTTTCAGCTGTGGTTGTTTGGGGGTTTTATTATTTTTAAACGGTTGCTATGTTTGCACACTCATGAATTATCAGCTGACCCAGTATTTTAGCGTGGGAAAAAACTGTACCAAGCACTCAGCCTAGCTTTAAAACACACATAGCAGCTTGCCATCAATGTCAGACAATCACAGAATCATTTCAGATTGGAAAGACATTTAAGTTCATCCAGTCCAACCATTATCTAACATGTCCATGC
The DNA here is from genome assembly GCA_013399775.1 of Semnornis frantzii. Lineage (NCBI taxonomy): Eukaryota > Metazoa > Chordata > Aves > Piciformes > Ramphastidae > Semnornis > Semnornis frantzii. Next base: position 92,714 of record VWYK01082259.1, on the reverse strand, counting down.
AATGTGTGTCTTTTGAATTACAGTTAAAGACAGCACAAGTGCTTAATGGATTGGAAATTGGGAGGAATTTGGCATGGCTGTGTGCTGGACTAGTTATGCCCTTAACATAAGCAAAGAAGTAGATGTGCATTTGTGTGCTGGGATCTGCCACTGAGCATGATGAGGCATGGAGTGTTACCCTGAAGTCAGTGGTATCATGAACTAGCATCAAGCATTTTTTCCTGCCATCTTTCCACATCGCTTTAGCTGTTCTTAAAAAGTAGCTTGTGGCTGAAAGTGAGGATGAGTTGTGGTTCCACAAAAGACTCTAGGCAAGGATAACTTGTCCTGGTCCCCATTGGAGGCATCTCTCCTCATTCTGCAGACACAGTGGAACCTGCCAGCTCTCAGTGGTGGAGGCTGACACCTACTTCCCACCTTCTCCATATTCTCAGCTTTGGGATAACACCTTTGAATCTCCAGCAATGCTTATACAAAACTTCTGTTGAAATACTTCTTTTGACCAAAATGAGACATTCTTGTTGAATGTTTGAATACTCAAAGCAGGCCATGTTCAGTGTCTACACTAAACCTGTTGTGGATAAACTGACTGTGTCAGGACTGAAGATCCAGTCCCTTCCTATAAACATGAATTTAAATAGACACTCTCCAACTTACACATATGTTGTAAATCCAATAGGATGGACAGTTCCTCAGTCATTACAATATTTCTCTTTCTGTACAACTGCTGCAAAAGTTCATTGCTGCAAGGTATCCCTTGCCTTCACAGTGTCTGATGATGATGACACTGCAGATTGCAGAGGTTACCCCACTGCTTGCTGTAGTACACACCAGCCTCCAAGATCAGGACACACTAAATGTAATTTCATTTATGGTAGCAGAATGAAAAAAAAAAAAAAAAAGGAATCTCTCAACCTTAATTAATCATTGTAGCAAAGGCTCCCTCTGCCTTCAGCTCCACAGTTCTCTCTTCAAGGCAACACCAGGCAGCAGGGGAGAAGATGTCTTTCTCACCAAGAAAGCCTTTGTAAACCTGCTTGTCTCACTCCCACAGCCTGGCAGACCTGGATCCAAGGGAAGTTAAGGTTGGGGGGCAGGAGCTGGGCAGGGGGAGGGGGTGGTGTTGGTGGTGACGGTGTAGGGAGAGGTGTTGGTAAGAATGGCCTGAAATAAAAATGAGTAGAAGGAAATAACAAGGAACAAAGTTGCTGGTATTAGTAGCTGGTCAAAGCCAGAGTAGCAGAGGATACTCTAGAAAAGATTGTGGCTTTGCATTGGGCAGGGTGTGGAAAATCAGTCCTGGGCAAATTGTCAACACAGTGCCTTGGCTTTGGGAGTATTTAGAACAGAAAATAAATCCCAGCTATCTCGAGTTTACATGGTCTTTCTACCCTCTTCTCCCAACCGTGGTCCTTCCTGCTTCGTAGGTGATGTCCCAAAATATCTCCCTTGGTAAGGTGATGGCATTGACGTCTGACACTTCTGAAGCTTGTGACATCACCACTCAGCACACCCCCAGGAAATGAAGCAAGACTAGGATGGTTTGCCAAAGTGGAAAATTTAATTTTATTGTTGACTACACTGAAACCTGGATGTTATGGAGTTCGAGCTTCCCTTTGTGCCCTTCCTCTTGAAGATAATTGTGTGTTGTGCATCACAGTCCACCAGCAAACACCACTAATAATAACAAATCTGACACTTGTAATGAATGTCCTTACTGATGGCATCCTGTATGTGATCACACATTGGGTAGGACAGAGGAATAATTCATCAGAGCAGTGGGAAAAGCTACTTTCTTTATTTACACACTGAAAGGAATGGGCAGAAAGGAAATTCAGCAGGGAGGAATATCTAGTGTCTTGTTCAGAACTGATCTTAAAGATTACACAAGTCATTAAAATAAAACCCCATTTCTAACTGATTTTTATGCAGTGGTATATTCCTAAATAGGCCAAGCAAAATTTACAGTATTTGTTTTGGGTTTTGAACAGAAAAGTTTTTTAAAAAAATCTATTTCAGCTAAAAGAAAAAAAAATAAAACTCACATATTAAAAAAAAAAAACAAAAAAACATTTGTACCCTATCCACAAGGAAAATTTCTCAAGATCTTAAAAGCATCTTTAAATCAAATGCATTCTGAGAGATGGTACTTCAAGTAAACTCAACTCTTTGCATATAAAAAGATAGAAACTATTGGCAGAGATAGATTTGTCTGACTTAAAGTCACATTTTTGGTGATAAGCAGACCAAAAGTCTGATATCAGAGTCTGGTTATAAGTCAGATCTTCAATTAGTGTTTGGCTATCCTAGAAACAAATGGAAAACTCTAGGAAGGGTGGAGAGTATTCAGTGAGTGCATACATGTGTTTCTGTTTATAGAATCATAGAATGATAAGGTTGGAAGAGCCCTCAAGGATCATCTAGTTCCAACCCCCTGCCATAGGCAGCAACACCTCCCACTAGTACAGCTCACTCAAGGCCTCATCCAACCTGGCCTTGAACACCTCCAGGGAGGGAGCAGCCACAACCTCCCTGGGCAACCCATGCCAGTGTCACACCACCCTCACTGCAAACAACTTCCTCCTAACATCCAGTTTCAATCTCCCCTCTGCCAGTTCAAACCCATTGCCCCTTGTCCTGGCATTGCAAGACCTTGTCAATAGTCCCTCCCCAGCCTTCCTGTAGGCCCCCTTCAGATACTGGAAGGCTACTCTAAGGTCTCCTTGAAGCCTTCTCTTCTCCACGCTGCAGAGCCCCAACTCTTGTAGCCTGTCCTCATAGCAGAGCTGCTGCAGCCCTCTGATCATTGTCATGGCCCTCCTGTGGACCTGCTCCAACACTTCAAAATGTGGCTATTTAATAAGAACAGGTCTCTATCTTTAAAGATCCTGTTTAGACAGAGATTTAAGTAGACTTTTGGCTTCTTTATGCTGTGGAAAAGGAATATGTTAGCACTTTATTGGTGAAATGTGTGCAGTCAAAGCAGAGCATGGCATTCAAAACCCCTTGGGACGGAGCCTTTTTTGATCATTTTCTCCCTCATAATGTTTTTGTTGCTCTTGTGTGGCTCTCGTTGTTGTTTCCTCACTTTGACTGTCATTTTATCTACTCACCAAACAAATTGTTTTGTCTATTTTTATGAACCTGTGCCAGGGAATTTATTTATTAAGATAATTGGTTCAGAGAAAAGAAGAGCAGATTTCAGCTCTAGACAATCGAACTTCACTTTAATGAGGGAGACTTCTTTTTTGTTTCTTCTTCTGTGTGAGGTGGAAGGGTGGCTCCAGTTCTTGGCCCGTGCAACCTTCTCTCTGCATGTGTCACCCTCACTTGTGCCAACCCAGCTGATGTGCTGCAGGGGAAACGCCTGGGCAATGTGTGTGTCTGCAATGGGTAGAGGTAGATGGACACTGGGAATGGTTAAACCACAAGGCTAGGCCAGATCCATGGCCCATGCCATTTCATTTGGTCATAGCAGCAATAAGTGAATGACTAAGAGACTTCACTTCTCAAAATGGGAGATAACTGTAGCCCATTCACCTCCACCTACAGAGATTCATCCATCATATGACTTCTGCTAGATGTGGTGCTGAGGGACGATTTCGCACCAGGCTTGGTAGAGCTACACAACAGTTGGACTCAATGATCTTAAAGGTCTTTCCCAACCAAACCAGTTCCATGATTCTATGGATATAACTGATTGTATCCAAGATTCAAACTGTATGGCCTTGGAGAGCTGCAGTCTTCCAAATCAAAGGTAGATTCTCAAAGGTAGATTCTCCTAGATTTTCCTATGTCATTGTGATGGTTTGGGAGTTCCCTGCCCCCCCCCCCCCCCTTTGTAAAATCCCCCAGACTAGACTCAGCTGGCTGGAAGTTAAGGACTGAAGNCCCTCTACCTTACCCCAGGGTCTGGCTTATGTGCAAGGTGAGTTTAGAGGATCAGCCAGGGGAGTTAGAAGGAAAGTGGTTAAGTTACTCGGCAGGGAGGAGAGGACCCACTGGCTCCCAGAGAGAGACTGAGAGACTGTCTTATCTATGTTTATGTTCTTAAACATCTCAGCAAGCCTATGAGTGAAGTAGACATCACTATTATTTTCTTTCCACAGCCTATAATCTAATTTTCTCCATTAAAATATTCCAGTTAGCCTCAAACCAGTACAGTTGTACTACTTTGAATCACTGTTTCTGTATCTGAAACCCTCTGGCTGTGATGCCCACATGATACAATCCAGCCTGAAACAAGAACTCAAGCCAAACCCTACTTCTAGCTTCAAGACTTAGTTTCTGTCTATAACATATAGCAAGAAGTATGTTTTATTGCAATATTCCCCCAGCAGCTCTTGTGCTGTTACCATCCTCTCAAAGAGTCTGCCTCATATGTGGTACCACATGAAGTGTGCTATCTAAGCACAATAGTTAAGAAAATTCCTGCAGACCTTAAATGTTTTCTTGTCACTTATTTTAGAGTGTTGTGTTGTTATTGTTGTGTTATGTGTAAAGTAACTCAGAAGGACAGACCGTGGGAAACTTTTTCTTGGTAGTATTCTCCCAGCTGTAACACAGCAAACAAATTGCCAAGAGCAATACTCATATTCTGAACTTAATATTAAAGAGCAGGTTATTTTTAGAAGTTTTACCCAGAGAGCACACACTTGAGCAGCACAGTGCTGCACCAGTGGATTGACTGTGTGCTTTGGAAAGCCCTTTTCATGGTGAGTGCAGATGAATGTGGCCTTGCTGAACCTCTGCGCTCAAAGCCTCTGCAGCCGCAGGCAGGCAGCAATGAAAAGCTCTGCTTACAAATCCTGAAGGTTTGTCAAGAAACCATGGACTTTCAGAAGAAAACATATGGGGGCCTTATCCTATCTGGTGATCATGCTAATTCATCCTTTTTCATTGCCTCTTGACTCAATGCTGGCTAGCAGTCCCCAAGCAGTGGTGTCAGGCACTGGCCCAGGAATGCCCCAGGGACTATGATATGATGCTTCTCTCAACATAGCCCAGAGGGAGCAACTAGAATTTTTCCTATGGCACAGACAGCTCAAGACAACAGCAATGCAGGCAGAACCCAGGCCCCAGCACTTTCATGTGTGCTTAGTGCAGGTTGTCTTCAGAAGTTCATATACAAATGGTATAGAATGAGAAAAAATAGCTTCGAATTATACCAGGAGAGACTTATATTGGATATTAGGGGGAAAGTATTTACCAAAAAGGTAGTCAAGCACTGGAATGTGTTGTCCAGGGAAGTGGTGGAGTCACCATGCCTGGGGATGTTCAAAAAACGCGTGGACGTGGTACATTGGGACATGGCTTAATGGCCATGGTGGTATTAGGCAGGCAGTTGAATTCAATGATCTTTTCTAACTGAGAGAATCAATTCTGTGGTTCTATGATTATGGGTTCTGCAGCTGGAATGGAGATAGGAAAGATAAGATGGGATTTTGGAGAAAGCAATAGCAAAAAGGAGGTAGCAAAGCTTTCAGTGTGGTTCATAGGTTTCTGTGATGTCCATCAGCACAACAGTCAGCAAGCTGACAAGTAGCTTAATTAAAATCAGGAGATATCAGAGTGCGTGTTCATTTCTTCACATTGACTGGTCTTTCTAGCAGCTGGTCTAGTAGAAGTCAATACCTCTGCTTCCACCTTTGCCTCTCCAGCAAGACAATGTGGATGTTAGCTGTGCTGAAATGCTGTCCCCTTATCTCACTTAGGTTTCAGCCATTGCTACAGGATGCTAGCCTTTGCAGGATAAATGCAGGTGAAAACCAGTCTGGCATTTAGCAGATATTTGGCCCATAAACTCTAAGAGCTGCTGACTGCTTCAGAATTTGAGTTTGTCTTCACAACCACATTGACGAGCCAGTGCCAATCAAGCAATTTTCTCTAGCCAGAAATAGGTTGTCAAAAAAAGAAGTACCAATAAATTAAACCAGATTTCCAACTGATTTTGGCAAAAGATACACGAGGAGTTTTGTACATTGCAGCTACATCAGTCAGAGGGTGTGATTTTTAATTTTTTTTTTTTTTACTTTCTTGGTTTTTTCCCCCTTCATGCTCTTATGTGTCAGAGCAGGGCTAGCAAGAATTCAAATACAGACCCAGCTTAAACATCTAAGTTGTATTTTAACATTACTCCTCAGACTGGGAGTATGGCACGTACAAGAGCACTTCAGTTCCACGAGCAGCAGATGAAATGAAACAGCCATTTACTTTTCATGCACAGAAATGGTAATAGCGGTTGGAGGAAGGAGATGACAATTTATTTTGAACACCAGTCATTGCAGCACAGTTGTAGCAGAGTTAGGGCTGCTTCACAGCTGTGTTGCAGCCAGCAGGTTTTAGAGTGGCAGTTTTGCCTCTCCTCTTGCTTAGGGATCGTCTGTAGGTCTTTGAAATGCATATCTATTTTAAAATGGCCTTGAGACAGCTTCTGGGACAAGTCCTCAGGTCTGCAATACTTTAGCTCAAACCCAGGAGTGTTCCCCTCTAGATCTGGGTTAAACAAGCTGTGCTCTCCCACTTGTTAACTGGAACCACTTCAGTGTTAAATTGTTCATCCTGCCTGTCCATTAGGTTTACTTCGTTTTCACAAGTGCTGATTCAGCAAGACGTTAGCTGTTGCGGTGAAAGATCCTGGACAGAGTTATACCCAGACCAACATGATCCAAGCAGTGCCTGTTTATTGAATATGAGTATACCCTCATATACTTTTTAACACACTATGAGGGTTAGTTCATTGGTAAGCAGTTGGTCCAAATCATTAAGGCACAAACTCTGTGGTATTAGGCAATTGGTTCATCATTATCTGTTCTTGAGAAGCTCAAGAGTCCTTGGTTTAATCTCCTGTTGTTGCCCAGTTCTGAGAGCTGCTGCAGCTGATGTCTTTGCCCTTCGGATGAACCTTCATGTAGACTGTGAAACTTTTCAGCTTAAAATTAGCAGTTAGCACAGGCTGGATTGCTCACGTGTCCATTCAATGCAAGACATTCCCCTATAGTTAGCATATATTTCAATTCAACCATGTGACTATTTCCACTGAAATAAAATAATAATAACATTTTAAACCCTGTGGTCAGACCTAAAAGTGACGCTTGTGCTTTATTGCCAAATCCAATCCCAACCTGAATGCTGGTGTCTGGGGCATGCAGCAAAAGGATTTAATGGAGCCATAAGCTTCATCTTAACTGATTAGCATTCTTAAAGCATCAGATCTTGATTTTCTTGCTTAGTCTTGAGCCAGGCTAAGCTCTCCTGAGCTCTGCTGAAGCTTTGTCAGAATTTCAGGATCTTGCTCATCAGAATTTTCCTTTTCTCTGTGTCCTATTTGCCAGCCGTAATGCACTGTCCTGGTGTGCTCACCATCCACTCCATCCTCACAATTCCTTCTCAGCTCAAGCTGCTGCTGAGAAGCTCATCAGCTTTAACTCCACCCCTTCGGACAGAGGGAGAAAAAGAGAAGGAAGAGAAATGAGACAAGACAGAGCTGTATATCAAATAATTGTCTGCAACTCTGGGGCATTCTGCCTTTGGTTTGTGATGTTTAGTTTCTTGTGCCGAAGGTGTTTTGGGCAGAGATTCAGTATCCTCCCCAAGTTCATCCAACCAGACAGGCTCACAGCAAGGAGCAATACAAATTCCAGATGGCACCTGCCTCTGGAGGGACTTCCAAGGCCTTTTGGTATGTTGCTAAATGAACTGCAGCCTTAACCCCCTAGCAAAGGGTCTTATTCCAGACAGGCGCCAGGAAAAGACTCGGAGCGATTCAGGTTGAAACAACAATGCTATTAAAGCAGCCACTCTGCATCAGCTCAAGTAATGTGCACTTTAAAAATGCATCAAACAGGTAAAAAATAGACCTCAGTGACTTCATGTTCTTGTTTAAGGAAGACAATAGGGAATTAAAAGTCACTAAAAAAGCAAAGCCAAATTCAACTTATAAAGATATAAACCAATCAAGGTAATGGAACAGGGGCCCTGAAGAGAGACAGAAAGCTGCAGGAATCTGAACAGCAGGCAAGGTCTTCAGGCTGCTGCAGAGATGTGGATGACCTTGGCCAAGTCTCTGCTTTTGCTGGGCTTACATTTTACCTGGACTGTCTTAGGTATTCAGACTGCAACCTCTTCCCAGCTGGGACTGTCATTGCAGATTTGCATGGTGCCACGCAGGAAAGGTCCTGAGTGATTCCATGCTTCTGGGCACTTAGTAGAAGATAACTAATAAAGTTTGGAGTTAATTCATGCAAATCAGGTATTACAGTTGATTTGAAAAGAGACTACAACCTGCACAGAATATCTCCATCCAGAAATCCTGTTTATTAATTTTTTACATCTGCAAGGAGCCCTAAGCCACAGCTAAAAAGTTGCTTCTGTGGAAAAAAAAAAAAAAATTGCTATTTTTACAGCACGCAGTTGTTTTGGACAGGATATGAAGAATATTACATCTGATTGAAAGTGTGACAATAGCAGAGGTGGACAGGATGCAATTATTCAAATTGTGGTTTGGCCAGGACACCAAAAATATCTAGTATGAAATGCTACCAGGTTGTCGATTCTTTTCAGTGTCCAGGACATGTAGCTAACAGCTCCTCCAGAGATGGCATCTCTCCTAGCACAGCTAATTCTTCATCCAAGGACATCTATAATCAACTCAATTACTCAGCCCATTTGGTGGAATACGTTCTGTTTTGTTTAAAGTCCTCCTTTTCCAAAGCCATCTAAACCCAAACCTATTGCCTTGCAAAAGCTTCCCAAAAACAGTGTGGCTGCAAGGACCCATGACATCCTTAAATTTGATATAACTTACTTCCATGGGATGGAAATATGCTGCTTGGGTCAACTAGCAATAAGCAATGAGTGGTAGTGATATGCATGCATCAATTTTAAGACGTGCTTCATGAGAGGTGCCTAAGTTTTCCTTTCCTACCTGACCATGCTGGGACAGAGGAATTCATCTGTTTGGGGTCAAAGAACCAGTCCTACAGCCACAAACTGTAGTCAGAGGAGGACAAGTGACAGAAAGCACCAAGGGGAAAAGAAAAAAGGAAAAAAAAAAAGGCACTGAGTGGCATTTCCAGCCATTGCACACTTGTTTCGTCATATAGAACCTGCAGGGATAACCAACAGCAGGTCCAAAGCCCTTCTCATCTCTTCCTGGGTCGTGAGGCAGCTACATTTTCTTTTTTTCCCTTAAAGAATGGAAGGGCTTCTGCAATAAAAAATCAATTCTTTGAACTTCATTGGGTAGATCTCATGTACATTGTTTTTGGGCAGCTTGTGCTCACTGAATTTTACACCTGGTGGGTACTCTTGGTGTAAACAGACTCAATTTAAGAGAGTAAGGATTTGCGAGAGCAACCCGACAAACTCTTTCATGGGGAAAGGAGGAAATAATTCATTTTCACTTTTCCCCCTTGCTAGAAGTAATTTGAGACTGTATATTTCAAAGCTGCTTTTTACTGACTATATAATTACTGTAATCCCAAAATGGTCTCCAAAGTGCCACAAAGTTGCATTTAAAACATATGTTAATCTTTACGTCGCATATGCCCTTCTCGTTTCCTGCTATTACAATTCCTTTCACTTCCAAGAATTGTTTTTTTATTTACACCTCTCTGAAAACAGAATCAATTCCCCTACACACACCATTGCATATTCTTAGGAGAGAATATATTGATTGAAAAACCTTCTACCAGCCTTATTAATCTGAAGGAGTATTGACTATGTGGAGTTGTATGTACCGGTTATACATGTGGAAAGCTCACAAAATAACAATATCAATAATGTTCTGCAACAGAAACAATCAGTTTATAAATAATGAATGTCCCACATTGAATTCTACAGGTATTTGGGGCACTTTTTAACTTTTACAGGCCCCGTGTCCAACTTTGTTGACACCAGTATAAATAAAGAAGAAAACTGTTGCATTCAATGCAGTTACATTCGTGCGAGAGCCGATACGAGAGTCTTAGAGCAGTCATTTGTCAAATGAGAAACTAGGACGTGGCATAAGTACCATCTGTGGAGAGTGATTCATAAGACAAGAATGCAGCATAATCAGTTAAATAAATACTACCCTTGTGTTTTGTAGTGTAAATGGACCTCACTCCAGCACAAATCATAGTGCAAGGTCAAAACTATTGCCGGGACATATATTATACGGATTCCTAGATCTGTGAGGAATTAACTCCACTTTAAACTGGAAAGAAAACAGACACCCACAGCAATTCTTTTTCACAAAGAGCAGGATCTTAATTTCTGCCTGGAAGGACACAGCATGAGGAGCTGGAAGTCATAACAAATCAACTGACCTGAAGATGTGAATGTTTGAGAGAAGACAGCTAACAGCTAGTGCCAACCTTTATCTTGGCCATGCTGGATCATCACAGGGGTCGCATGAGCACACAACCAGCATGGAGAGCTCGGCTCCATTTCTACAGCTAACTGGATAATTCCCCATGACATCAGATGGACAGTGGTGGTTATATAGGTTTCTGTGGAAGAGGTTGCTTACACCCAGCCTGAGCTCTTAGGGCACAGACAGGTCTATCAGATGCGTGGATTTGATGGTGCTTTGGGAAACTGCGGGAGTGCCTGAAGTCTGGGAGGTAGAGGTGTGGGCACTCCAGGAGTCAAGCTGCAGAATGAAGGCATCTGTCCTGCTGGTTGCTCACCTGCTGGAGAGGATGTGAACACACCATATGTGTTCAGCCAAGGAGATGAAAGGGGGAGGGGTGAGGGAGTGCGGGGAAACAGTGCTCAGATGTCATCTGGCAAAAAAAAAGGTGTCTTGTGGGAAAAAATATTTTCCCTATGTCCTCTTGCTCTCAAACTTGGATTTCACAAGGAATTTGCTTTGTATGCCCTCTGCTTAAGAGGAGGAGCCTGTGCTTTTCATAATTTTGACTCCAACAGAGTTGTGATATTCATCAAAGTCAGAAAAAAATAGTAAGAAATACTTTAGCAATGAGCAAGCCATTTAAACAGTTACTTTAAAAGGTTATGCTTAACTGTTAAAGACACCACATTTTTTTCTGCACTGTACTATTATTATTTGAATCATTTTAAATCCTGGTCGTTACTACCAAGATTAGTATTCAGTATCACCAAATCCTAGTGAAAGACTTTGCTAAAAAGGGGTCTGAAATGTTAAGTGATGAGAATGAGAAAAGAATTAGAAGGGAAAAGGTGACATGACTTGTCCCAGGGTTACTCAGCAAGCAGGCAGCAGACCGAGAAATAGACCTTGGGTCCTGTGCCTGATACATTTTTCTTCCAGATTGCACAGCCTCTTGGTTATCTCTTCTATTCAGATCTGTTTCTTCACCCTTTAGCTATTGTCACACTCAACCCCAGGACCATTTTGGACTGTAGTGGACTTTTGCCAGGAGGAAAGTGCCCTTTAGTTACAAAGTGTCAGATGGTTATCTGAAGATTGTGTGCTTAGGTATGGTACCTCCAGGCTTTAAAATCTTATTTCAGCAGTGTTTGGGTTTGGGTGTGCCCCTTTGGACCAATTCCCTCATCATTTTGATCTGGTTAATCACAGCAAAAATGACTCAGGGGTTTACATGCAAGCAGGGCTGGGACCCGAGGAGTGTGTGTCTCCCTCTGAATCTTAGAACTTCTTGTTCTTGCTTGTTCCAGTAGTAAAAATGGAAAAGTCTTTCTTTGGTGGCATTTTGGCATTTTTGCTACTGTGAATCATCTAGAAGCATGTAACAAGAGGAAACTTTTCAAAACTTATTGGCACTGGAAGGAGGCAAGTGTTTATTTTAATCTGGTTTGCTTACATTCCCCCCTCCTCCCCTTTTACAATTTCATTTGTAAAAGGGAATGTAAATTACTAACACAATCTTAAACGTGCAAAGAAGATAAGCTTTTAGAAACTGTGTGGAACACACAATTTCAAATCTCTAGGAAAGTGCAAAATACTAAACTGGACCAAATTCTAGTATCTGGGCACTTTCTGAAGGACAAAGGGTACTGAAAACATTACAGATACACTAGCTTAATTTTTCAGTTTGTGGTGGATTAGCTTTAACAGGCATTTCAATTTGTAGTTGGATTTTATCAGCTGTAGACAAAGTTTGATAATCTCTTCTTGTTTAATTAGCACAATCCTCTTAAGAGGGAGAAATGCACGGACAATAATAATTTGTGTTCTATGACAATTTCATGCTGACAACCAGACACATCTTCTTTCTTTAAAAACATACCTCTGTGTGGTTCTTTCAAACATCTTTGTCCTACCTTCTGTGCTCATAGTGCATGCGCATGCAGATACGTAAGGGGAGGGTTGGAGGGATGGGGAGAGACAGAACTTACACTGTAAAATATTTCTTCTGCATAAAGAGCCAAGAGAAGGTGTAAATAGACTGCATAAATAAGAGCCAGCTCCTTAGAAACCATGAGGCACGCTCAGAGGTTCAGCTCCATTATACTGCTTGAAATGTGAATCAACTCATTAGCACAGAAGCTTTACTCTGGATTACTTTTGCATGGATGAGGTCTGGATCTGGCCCTTTGTTTCTATGTGGAAGTAAGCACTGCTTGTTTTTCTGGAGACTTGAATCCTTTCTCTGGGGAGGGAGGGGCTGGTATTTGCTTCTGGTATGAAGCAAAGAAACTTTCTTGCCTGTTTTGGTTTGATATGCTGTGCACAGGGCTCTTTGCACTCAGGAAAATAAGGGGCTTCTAATGGAGGTCCATGGGACCTTTCGTTGGGACCTGTGGGAGATGAGTTAACACTGAGCCAGTAACCTGTACACCTCTCTCCAAGTTAAGCTTATCTCACCAGGTTCAGAAGGTTAGCATGGGCCCCTAGAAACATGGGCTGTTGTCAGGGAAGAGAACACACAGAATAACCCTATCCTGAAAGGTGCTGGTGTGCAATGCCTTTGCAGCTCAGATGCTCACACAGCCTGTGATAGAGCTTCCCAACATCCCCTGAGTGTGCTGGAGAGCAGGAGACATGCCCTGAGCTAGCAAAACCCTGCCGAGGCAGGGGGCAATGATCTGGTAGCTGTTTTGTCCCACTTGGCTCATCCACACAGCTAACACATCCATCCCTGCTGAACATGGTCAGCCTTTACCCTTCCACTGGGATGAGCTCTTTGAGTTTTACAGTGCATAAGGCCAGTAGGAGCAAGATTGAGTTTGCTCTGTATCATAAATGTGCACACACGTACGACTATAGCAACTTGACATAAATATTTTAGTGCATATTTTACAATGCAAGGGTTTTTAGGTCAGACTTTAAAAGGACTGAGTATATTTTTCCCACTTACACCTTCCTTCAACTCTGCTTTAAAAAAAAAAAAAAAGTCTTCCACTCTGTTTATGGCAAGCCCTAATGACAAATTAATGCTGTTGTAATAACTTGGGCTGTGCCTTTGGAAGGCATCAGAACACTCTTTTATTGCAGCAGTACCCAAAAAGGTCTCTCCAGTCCCTAGCCCTCTGTGAGGCTCTCTTCCCATTCTTCCCTGCCAGTTTCCAAGCTGGAATAGATGAGCATTGCTATGTAAGCACCAACAGCTGGAACAGAACTGTCAGAGGGATCATTTTCAGGCACGGTATCAACATCCTTGTTCTGACCTTTAGGAGAAGCAGTAATGCCCTGGTATTTGTGTGGGTTTATATAGCCTGCAATGCCTTTTCATTTAAAACTCTTTTCTGTAGGGCTTGCTCTGAGCACCTTGACACTAAGACAAAACCTTGATGAACCAGTGCTGAGCAGACCAGGCTGTGCTTCCACCTGGCTTCCAGGCTGCCCTGAACAACAGGAGTCTCCTTGATTTGACCCTCTCTGGATATATTATTTTGGTCATGAAAATCCCAGGGCTGCCTTTAAAAGCTGTGGTGTTTCAGATAGAGGTTATTTGGGAATATTCAAGACTTCAGTGATGCAAAGCAAGAGGGCTGCTATCCATGTCGATGAAACCGGTGGTGGTCCCCATGGGGAGCCTGGCTCTTAATGATGTGTAAGAGTGGCTGCTGGCTTGGGTAGAAGCTTGAGAGCAGCCAGCCACAGAGATGACTCCATCCTCTGTCTTGCAGCAGGCTGTCCTGTGTTGTTGTGAACTTCAGAAATATTCTGAAGAAATGCCCTTCACCTGAGCTAGTGCAAGGTGTCCTTGCCCACGGCAGGGGGATTGGAACTAGATTATCCTTGAGGTTCTTTCCAGCCCTGACAATTCTATGATTCTATGATTCATGAATTACCTGTTAAAGCCCAATGCCTCTACATTGTCTGATTCACACTGATGCCTCTACCTTCTGTTTCCCAGATTTTTACCTTTGAAGTAGCTTCTCTGAAAGCTCATATTCTGAGTGCCTGGGTTCAGTGGACTGGGATCATACTATTAGAATCATAGAATGGTAGGGTTGGAAAGGACCTCGAGGATCA
>VWYK01082259.1:49221-66745 GCA_013399775.1 Semnornis frantzii | reverse complement strand
CGATAATGTAGCTCCTGCCCAGCAGAAGGCTGGAGGGGGAGGAGAAGAGAACGAAATGGCCTTGCCGTGAGCTTATGAGGAGATAGCAGAATTGTGGGATTGAATAACAATCTTCAAGTCCCAAGAGGACTTTCTTAACCCCATAATTCCCAACCTGGGACAAGGAGGAAGTTCTTTACAGTGAGGGTGGTGAGGCACTAGAACAGGTTGCCCAGGGAGGTTGTGGCTGCTCCCTCCCTGGAGGTGTTCAAGGCCAGGTTGGAGGAGGCCTTGAGTGAGCTGTACTAGCGGGAGGTGTCCCTGCCTATGGCAGGGGGTTGGAACTAGATGATCTTTGAGGTCCCTTCCAACCTTACTGTTCTATGATTCTATGATTCTAATTCAATGATTCTAAGACCTGTACGATGAGGTTGTGTTTGACATAGTGCAACAGAGCTATGAAGACTTGTGCATCCCTGAATCATGTGGCAACACAACACCACCAGTCAGAGGCAGAATCATGACTGTCCCACCTGGTCTTCACCATTGTTGGAGTGAGATCCATGAGCTCATCCCTTAGGGATGGGGAAGCTATTACTTTTCAAAGCTACAAGTTCCCTGCTCTTCTTTGTGAGTATTTCACATGTTTATGAGAGCTGGTCAGAGTTTCTTGCTAGGAAATAAACATTTCCTGTTTTAAACAGACTTTCTTCAGATGATAATTAGGCAGGAATTAATGCACCATGTTGGCAGTGTGTGGCTTCCCCTCTCTGTGCAGGCATTGCCATCATCAGCCCTAAGTTCACCCAAATCACACTTGTCTGATGCTACAAGTCTGAGAAGAAGGATGGAAGGTGCTGAATGCTTTATGAGACTCCTTGTCCCTTGTCATGAACAGGCAATGAAGCTCCTGTCGCTAAGCTGCTGCTCTGCTCCACCTGGTGCTAGCTCTGTTATATCCATGATACAAAGCTGGGGCCAACGAAGCAAAGTGAAACATCAATGTGGTGTTACTAAAGCTAACTTCTGAGTTTCCTCTTCCTCCTGGAGAACTGCATTTCTTCATGGGAAGAAGATTCAGCACTTCCAGCAAGGTTTTTGGAGGTGCCCCACAGGCTGTTAGCTGCAGGCCACTGAGCTCCCCACTAGTACTCCTGGAGCAGGAGGTTTTGAGTTGCTCAGCTTCCAAAATCTGCCCTTCTTTCATCCTTTTCTTTGTAGGAAGTTCTCATGCTGATATTTTGGAAAGCTGGAGCCTTCCCCCTGTGCTGCCAGCAGCCTCTGTGCCTGCGGTATGTAAATTTGTTGCCTCCAGAACTGTTCCTACGTGAAGTTGTGGCTCAGGCCCATTATCATTTTTTAATGTCACTTTTGCAGCAGTGTAATAGTAAAGCTTTTTATAAAATATATTATCATTCTGAACTTTGTTGTTAGCAAGACAAAGAAGAAATAACAGTATGCTGGGTTCAGCCATCAATATAGAGGGGATATCATCAATCAAATCCATAAAGCTTTTAAGCTGTCTTGTTTTAAATTAAGGTTTACAATGCATTACAATGGGGTATTTAAAACTGTGTACACGTTTTATCAGTTCCTCGTGACTTGGTAAATGCTTTCTGATTAGTAGGTCTAAACACAGCATACTCGATCCTAAACTGACTGTTACAATTAATTCTATTCATTCTACAGTGTGCTACCTCTATTGTAAGAGGGTCTGAGGGCTCTGTTTAAATTTCTCTTCAAAGGCAAAATTAAAGGGGAACCAGCTTCGACATTTACTGAAATCTAACATGACTTGGTAAAAGTGGGATATTAAAAGTTGGCCATTATGTGAAGACTTTAGGAAGGATGTGGCTTTGTGGTAGTGAAAGGAAATATGTGGAAAGGGACAACATTTACAAGTGAAAGCTTGTCTAGTGTAGATGTCATCCACTACAATACTGCTTGTGTGTCTCGGTGTCATAGCTGCACAATGCTAGATGTCATTTGGGTATAGGAGGAAGACATTAATATGCTATAAAGATCTCACATTCATATAGACAACACAGAAAAGGATGGAAAGGGAAACAGATGCAAAATGACTTGTTTGCAGTCAGGCAGCCATTCAGCAAGAGAACTGTGATTACAACCAAGCCTCCTCATTTACAGTCGAGTGCTCTGAATTCAACCAGCCCAAATCCCCAGTCTTTTCCTTCTCAAACCTCCATGCCCTGGCTGACAGCTGTCTAAGAGAAGCCCTGTTTAATTTGTAAGCATAGATGCATCATTGCCAGTGACAGGACAGGCTTCATCTGCAGTGGGATAAGGTCCCGCCTAACTCTGCTCCCACACCACTTAGAGTCTGCTCTGGTGCTAGGTGTTTAACATGGAAAGAGGTAGGTTTTATACATAAGAAGGATTTGGTTTCCAACTCCAGGCTTCTCCAGTAAACCTGCCTACAAGGCAGTCCATAGCATCATAAAGGTTGGAAAAGCTCTAAGATCAAGTCCAACTGTCAACCCAACACCACATGCCCACTAAGCTATGTCCCAAGGTGCTATGTCTACACAGTTTTTTAAAAACCTCCAGGGCAGGACTCCAGCACTGCCCTCTGCAGCCTGTTCCAATGTCTGACCACTCTTTCTTTTTCCTAATAATTAATCTAACCCTCCCCTGGCACAACTTGAGGCTATTTCCTGCATTTTTTGGTGATCCACACAAAGACAAAGAATGATGAGATTAATTGAGACACAGAGTCTGTAGATACAAACCTGGGTAGCATGGAAATTCAGTTTCATGCTTGAAATGATCTGTCTTTTCTCCTTTTCCATTTAGAAATTTAACACCCCATTAGCAAACATCTCTGGGATTCAGCAGAAGGGCTGTGGACAAACAGGAGTGGAGGAGTAAAGAAGAATATACAGAAGAGTGAGAATGGACAAAGGACTCAACGAGCAAACACAGAGCATACACAGGCAGGTGAGGTGAGCAAAATACTGATGGGAATGGAATAGATCAGCAGTTTCAGGCAGAATTATAATGTTGTCAAGTGTGAGTGCTCTCTGAAATCTTGGTTGGCACTGCTAGACTAAAAATTTCAAATTCAAGCCACATTATGTTGCTGGTTATTTGAGCCATAGCCGCTATCTGCGCAATGGCAGGAGGAATCAGACATAGATCAAAAGCACAGATCAAACCCAAATATTCTCTTCACAATCTTGATAAAGGTTGTGGTCAAGGCCTGAGCTGGCTTTTAACTGTAACCATACAAGTCTGACAACTAAATGAACGGGAAATGAAAAGGCAGCTCAATTGTTGCCTGTCGTTACTGTCAAAATGACTGGCTAATTAAATATTTATTGTTTACTGGTTTTGAGCATACATTTGGCATGTTGGGATACTGTGTAATCAGTAGATCATACATTTCCCCAGAACAAAATAGTAGCCTCACAAAAGCCTGTTGTGAGGATTAGCTGGCTAATGGGCTTGACTCACCCCCCGCCCTGAGCACCCAGGGTGCAATTTGCAATTGTGGTTTTGAGTTCCCAGCTGGAAGTGCTCATGCTCCTATTGCAACTCCCAGTGTGGGAACGGCTCTGTGCCTCCAGCCTGGGCTCTCTCGGAGCCCTGCCAGCAAAAGCTGCCCACAAGAAGCAATGATTTAGTACAGCTGGCTCTGTCCTCCTCTTCCTTTCCTGCCCTCACCTCCTGTCTGGTCACATCCAACTCCTGTGCTTGATGGCTCATTGACTGCCTGGAGGAATGAGAGTGTGCTCTGCTCCCCTTCCTAAAGGGAAGCTTTCCAGCAAGTAGAGATGTCTGAGACTCCAGAAATCAGGATGCTTTCTGCTTGGGCTACATACGATGACTTTTCCCATCAGCAGCAAAAAGAGGGATCCTACAGGATGGCAAGCCTTATGATGAATGGTAGGTTTTTGGAGCACAACAGTGACACGTAAGAAATGAGGGTAATGCAAAGACCTGCAAAGATACACTCAGTCTTAAAATGTTCCTTGTGCTCTGAGCTGCAGCTGCAGCTTTCCAGGAACAGCATTTTAGAGCAGATGAGAAAGAACATCTGTACTACACCTTGGCCCAAGTGAGGATTGGGGTTAAACCTTGAGGTGCTCCTGTGAGCCCCTTGATGGATGCAACACTGCCAGCTCCTCTGGAGAGGAGGAACTCATGCTCACAGATGGCACAGTGAAAAAAAAATCATGACAAGGTTCTTAACAGAAACTTTTTTTCTGATTTCCACCTCCAAGAGACAAGGATGGGTCTCAGCAGACTGTCAGGCTTACTTGCACCTGCCTAGCACAAGGAGGGAGAGGACAGGAGAGCAAAGGGAGAGCCAGACCACCCCCTCTCAGCCTGTAAGTGTTTCAGGGGAAGACTGCCAAGCTGTGAGCAAGCAAGGCTCAGGAATGCTCAAGGGCCTAGAGACATCTTTATTAGGAATGAGGAGGAGAACTCAGGCAAGCAGAGCCAGAAGGAAGGAGGGAAAGTTTGCAGAGCTGAGAGTGGGCTCATTTCAGGGAGCTTCACTCAGAGCTATCCTCACCAACAATCAGGCATTTTTAGTAACAAAAAAAAAAAAAAAAAAAACCCAACAAAAAAAAACCCCACACAAAATAACCAAGCCAAAAGCTGGCATTTGCAATTTCTCAATTAAAATATCATTTACACCCTGTGCTGTCTCTCAGATGAAAGCCTGCTTTGCTCACCCATGTGTGAAGCAATATTTACAGAAACATTTTGTGGTTTACTGTGCTGCTCTGATGTTAGAGCCCTTTGCATGTCTACGGACATGGGGACCAGCTCTCCTTCTGCAGCTCCCCTTCTGCAGCTCCAGACTGCTATCTGGGGAACATTAGGAGTGGAATCTCTCCAAAGCTAAGCTGGCTGACCTTTGTGCTCCCTTTGTGGCGAAAGAATAAGAACACACTGTTATAAAGTGCAACTGATGAAAACCTGCACTAGCTGTGTAGGCTGAGACCTTCCCCAGGAGTCATCCCTTGCTGCAGCAGCTTCTGGACCTTGGCACAGTGTGTCTCCACTTGCTGGCACCTATTCTGGGTGCACAGGGAGCATTCAGCATGAACTGGAGTCTTACTGGGCTGGTAGGACTGAACAGGGCTGGGAGAAGGAATGCTCTTGTAGATGCCTGTGTTAAGGAGGAGCTGAACTGCTGAAGGATGCTTTTCCTCTCCTGCAGCTATGCAAAGATGAAAAAAAGATGTGTGGAGAAGGGATTGCACTTCTCTATATCATTTCTGATCCTTTTGATTTGCTCGTGAAGGTGATTGCCTTCTAGATCTGTAAATCCCAGATTGCTCTGAAGAGCTTTTGGAGTAAATAGGATTGGAACAACTCTCTGTTATTTATCTTTTGGGTATGAGGCCTTTCAAGGCAAGGATTTAATTTCCTGCACAGAATCATATATTCCTTGTAATGGCTTCATTAGAAGATTCCAGTTATATCAACCCTCTTATTTTTCCTCCAAGTTACCTAGATGAATTCAAGGGCAATGAATATGCAGTTTGTGTTTAGGCAAAACATCTGCATGGAAGTTAATGGAAAACTTATAACAAGCACCCCACTTTCATTAATTGATTCCCTAATCCAGCAAAGTCATATAATTAATTTTAAGCATTCAATCTCTGCAATCAAAATTGCTGGCTCCAATCCGAAGCCAATCAAATCATCAGCAGCCTTGCCATTGATTTCCATGGATGAGATCCAAAGGAACTATGCACATGTTAAAATTAAACACAACCTGAATTGACTTGCTGGGGGCCATATTTAGATCTCCTCAAATCAAGTCTGCCAAATAGGGTCGTAAGAATGCTCCTAACCGAAGTGAGAATAAAAATGTTGCTACCTCCCCAAAAGTGGGGCCTGTCCCTGAAGATAGAAACTTCCCCAGGGCATTGATGTGTCTTCCTGGGGGTTGGCTCATGTCCCCAATCCACTTGCTTATTAGCAAATTAGCAAATTAGCTTATTAGCAAATTAGAAAACTCTAGCCAGGGTGACACAGGCTGGCTCAGACTGAGAACTACTCAGGACCAAAGCCTCCTCTTAACACCTGATCAGATCACAGGAGGTCACCACCCCTCCTTAGCATAGTGACAACCTGACTGCAGGGCAGTGAACACCTGCAAAATCAACCATGACAAAGTGTCACTGCAGTCAATTGGGGATTTGAAGGTCTTTTGTACAGCAAAGCCTGTTGGCATAATGTTCCTCTCTTAAATTTATTATTGGGATTCAGAGCACAACTCCAGACCAAGTGAACTCATCTCCTCTTATTTTTAAGTAGCTCACCTGTAGTTATTCTAAGACACCTTTGCTAGGAGTGCATGCACTTGTCTTAATCTGTGTCCAGGGTACAGTAGGGTTTCCTCAGGACCTGTGGCAGGGGATTCAGTCCTGACCCACAATGTCTCCACTGCCTCATGAGCACACTGTTGCAACAGCTGCCCTAAAAAATTCTTCCAGGCTAGAAAAACCTCAAATAAGGCAATTAAACTGGTGAATTACCTCTTTGTGAAGCAAACTAATAATTCCTGGGTTGAGGACTTCTTGGCTTTTCCCCTCTACTTTTTTAATTATTAGTATTATTATTATTATTAGAATGGATTAGCTCTGCACACTTATCTTATCTGCAAGCCAAGGAATTATAGATAGTAATTGGATAATCTCTCAATTATCCCCAGTGACTTAATTATCATCATTAACTGTATTTATTTTACTAAGTTGGAAGATCTCTTTTGGGGGTTTCATTCTCCAGGCCTATTAGCTTGACTGATAATGGGGCATACTGGTAATAGCAAGGCAGAATTACACAATTATTTAAAAACTGATGGGTCATGGCTTACAAAACACAAGGAAAAAAGAAAACCCCCATTCTATTTCAGGGATTTCTGGCTAAATTCAGAACTTGATTATGCAAATGATGAAATCTCCTCTCTGTTGCACCAAGGTTCTGAATATACAGTGAAAATTGTTGTGTCAGGCTACAAGAAATGGCTACTGTAAATTGAAAGGCAATGCAAACAGCAAACATAATGCCTTAAGGAGAGAGTGGCATGAGCTGAAATTTCAGAGGTAATGCAGCTTCTTTGTCTGACTGGTGCACTTGTATTTGAGTGTAATTAAAAAGCCCTGAAAGTGAAACTAATTCCTGCAGCTTTATTCTAGGAGATGGATTGCCTGAGTAATGCGAAAGATCTCTTCCACATAGTCTCCATAGTGATGTCAAGCACAGGGTGGGTTTAATCCCCATCTTGCTGCTCTTGAAAATGGCTTGGGCTCAGTATCCAGCACTGCTAGCTTCAATATTTAGGAATACACATGATAGCTGGTCCAGCACTGGCAAGCAATAGATGACATTTCTTATTTCTTTCCACCTCAATTTTCTCTGTGTTGTGGGGTTTTTTTTTTTAAAGAGCCTGAAGCAGAAAAATATAACTGTTGGAAATTGCTTTACATTAGTTGATTATCTCTGGCTAAGTTGAGAGCATTTGGCCTTGCTTATTTGAAATAATTTAACATGAGAACCCCATGGAGGGTGGTAATTTAGAGGGTAGAGTCTCAATTGTGGTATGTCCATATTGCAAGGCAAAGGGCGGGGGAACTGCCAAACATATTTAGATAAATCTTCAAACCGCTGCTTATTATTCTAGGCTGTACCTTGTTTCAGCAGACCAAATGCTGTTAAAATCACCAATGTGCTCATATTACCAACAAAATCATTTCATGGCTCTGAACAGACAAAGAGCATCAAACCTACATTTTCAAGGTAGCCTGTGAGTTCATTTCAATGTGCTATGTGCACACCTATATCTGCCCAGCTTATGTGAGGTGCACTGTTGTAGGTGAGGAGTTGCTTTTTTTAATCTCCCCAAATTCTCCAGGTTATTACTGCAGGCTCTTTTAGGCTCAATATCCTGTCAGTCACCACCCCACCAACCCACATCTCCAGCACTCAGAGCTCTGTGGTATCTTTGATAGTTGTCCAGCAAAGCCACAGCTCATTACTAGCACAAGCTACTGATTACCTAAAGAATTATCCTGATTTTTGATTGTCATTTCTTTATTATTACAATTGGCAAATTGCAATATTGTAATTTTTAATTGCAGTACCATAATTTGTAATTGCAATGCTGGCATCGATAACCAGATATCCATTTTACAGATAAAATATTGGCTTTTGGGTCTGACACGGCAAGAGCATGCTCACACCTCTGCCAATACCTTCAACGTATGTAAGTGATTGGTCTCCTCAAGGTTATTTATTCAGATGACAATTTGGTATCAGACTGCAATTTTGTTCTCTTCAAGACAGAACTAGCTTAGTTATTGTCCTCTGAGCTTTATTCTTTCACTCACTCTACATCCAAAGATCAAGGCCAGCTACAGAGCAAATGCCAATATCTGGTGTAAACCCATGTAAGCCAATGGATTATGCAACCAGAGAATCTAGATCTATAGATATATATAGAATCATAGAATCATAGAATGGTAGGGTTGGAAGGGACCTCAAAGATCATGCAGTTCCAACTCCTGCCATACGCAGCAACACCTCCCACTAGTACAGGTCACTCAAGGCCTTGTCCAACCTGGCCTTGAACACCTCCAGGGAAGTTGTGGAGCACAGAATCACTCAATGTGATCGAAGATCTTCGATCACATTGGGTGATTCTGTGCTCCACAACCTCCCTGGGCAACCTGTGCCAGTGTCTCACCACCCTCACTGCAAACAACTTCCTCCTGACATCCAGTTTAAATCTCCCGTCTGCCAGTTTAAACCCATTGCCCCTTGTCCTGGCATTGCAAGACCTTGTCAATAGTCCCTCCCCAGCCTTCCTGTAGGCCCCCTTCAGATACTGGAAGGCTACTCTAAGGTCTCCTGGAAGACTTCTCTTCTCCAGGCTGCAGAGCCTCAACTCTCTTAGCCTGTCCTTACAGCAGAGCTGTGCCAGCCCTCTGAACATCTTCGTGACCTCCTCTGGACCTGCTCCAACAGTTCCATGTCCTTCCTGTGCTGAGGGCTCCAGAACTGCACACAGGACGCCTGATGGGGTCTGAGGAGAGCAGAGCAAAGGGGCAGAATCCCCTCCCTTACCCTGCTGCCCACACTGCTCTTGATGCACCCCAGGACTTGGTTGCTGTCTGGGCTGCACTCACACTGCAGGCTCATGTTGAGCTTTTCATCAATCCATATATATATATAAAAGAGAAAGAGAGAAATAAATCTTATCTGTGCTGAGAGACTGCGTCAGCTTGTTGTGCTTGTAAGACTTCATATAGATGCTTGTAGTGGGTGAGCAGAAGCTCCAACTTTCCTAC
Source organism: Semnornis frantzii (assembly GCA_013399775.1). Classification (NCBI taxonomy): domain Eukaryota; kingdom Metazoa; phylum Chordata; class Aves; order Piciformes; family Ramphastidae; genus Semnornis; species Semnornis frantzii. The sequence goes on along the minus strand of VWYK01082259.1, from coordinate 57,434 downwards.
ATCTATTGGACAAGCCCACCCACTACAAAGCCAAGCTGCTTTGTGTTTTTTGTTTTTCTGCCTCACTAAGGTTAAATATTGAATTTCCTCACTAGGAAAAGTTAACTGGTTAGACTAGATTTCATCTCACAGCAAAGGGGGCTCACATCAGCAACCTGACTTGGCTGGCTAGCAGAGATGTTAAAATTCAATGGGGCCAAGGAGGTAATTTTTAAATCACATCTCTCTTTAACCCAGATATCTTTCCTGAGTGTCCCCTAAAATTTAGCCATAATTTGCTCTTGTTTCACAGGACGTGAGAAACAAGGTGGAATTTATGCTGAGGACACTAGGAAGGGTGCCCACCTATTCAGGATCTCATCCCTTTGGCTCATTTCAGTCTTTCCAGAACAAATCTTTCCCCAGAGGCAGGCATGGAGACGTCTCTGCTGCATCTCCCAACATCCAGTTTCTCTTTCATACTTGGAGCAATTTGATAAGATGAGAAGCTCGGCTCTCAGTTAAGATAACTTCAAGCTTTCCTCAATGCAGAGAAGAGCCTGAAGGCATGAAGTGGGGATATCTGGGAGGCTCGAAGGCTGGGTAGCAAAATAAATCTCTTGCCTTAAATATTAACAATTCAAGCCTTTTCTCACAATCCTGAGGAATGAGGGTGGTGTCATAATTTTGGGGATACTTGAGCTCTGGCGATTAACCACAATGCTGAACCCTAGCAAATGGGCTGCTGAATGCCAAGAGGTTTAATGGTGTCAGTGGGAAACCAGAGGCACAAATGAGCAGGGAAAAGGGTACCATATTCCAGCCTTTTCCTTGCTGTTGCTGTTACATGAGGTTACGGCACCAAAGGATTGTATTTAAATCTCCAAAAAGGTTTTCAATTTTAAAAAAAATAAAAATATTCAGGTTTTGTAAAGTTCACTCTTCAGTGTAATCTTCCAGTGATTTAGAAATGTAATTATAAAGCCAATTGACAGTGCCCTTTAAAATATGTCATGTAGGAAAATTAATTTTAGGATTTCATTCCTCTTTTTTTTTTTTTAAAGCTTCACTGTCACATCTTGGGATAGAGAGAAGCATTTGCAGGTCCACTGAATCCTCCCCATAGGGACAAGGAGTAGTAGGGCAAGAATACATAATCCCATCTTGTTCCTCTTTCTTTCACTTCATTTTAACAATTTCCTTTATCATAAACCAGATGTTCTCTCTTCTCAGGACACTCAGCCAACACTGATTGTGGAATGGGACTAATCTGCTTCATTTTAAGGAAACCTCAGGCAGTGTCTAGATGACAGCACATCAGCACTTTGGGGTGAGAGCATGCTCATGGTTGAGCCAGGGAGGTGGAGCAGGATGGAGGCAGCAATGAAGTTCAGTGAAATTCAGCTCTCCTATGTAGCACTTCCCTGTGTGTGGAAGCAACCTCCCAAGCCTTGCCTGATTTCCACAGCCTAAGCAGAGCCTAAATGAAGTTGCTGCAATGCAAGTTGACCAAATACAGACTAATATAATTTGTCACAATTAGGGCTTGATCGGATGTTTTCATTCAGGGTGATCAAGGCCACACTGTTACAAATGACCTCTTCGCCTCAGAGCATAAACAGATTTGCTAAATGAGGCTGGAAGTAAGACTGGGAGCGGCAGTCTCTGTTGGCCTTACACCTCTGCAGCACAGCACCTGAGAGAACAACATAAGCAGGACTTGCACATGTTTGAAAGCAGGGAAACGATCCAGTGGATGCCATTTAGCAACATTCCTAATTTAGGAGGAGTATTTTAATCTCTCTGAGTATTTTGATCTCTGTGAGAGTGTAATCCACGCACTTCATGCTCAGCATTTGTTTCCGCCGCAAAGATGGGAAGGGAGGGGAAGCAGAAATTTTGTCTGCAGCACCCTCGAGGTCTGAAGGGAGGTCAGAGGTAGCAGCCCATGCATGTTGGGCAGAGGTGGGAGTCTTGCCAAAAGTGGAATGGTCACTCACAGTCTGTAGGAGCTGCTCAGTTTGGGGCTTGGGAGGAGAAAAGGACCCGAATTCCTCCAGTCACTCCCAGGAAATCATTCCACTTGGCAGAGAACGTTGCTATAAATATTAGAACATGCTCACCAGGTCATGGGTGGGAATTTCCACCCTGAGGAGTCCCCTAGTGCACATTGCCCCTTCAAACCTCCCACAGCAGAATAGAGAGCCCAGCCCTTTTCTTTCCAGCTGATTGAAGAGCTGCCAATCCCCAAAACCCATGGCCACTCTACAACCAGCATCTGAGGCTCTCCAAGCATACTAGAGGGTTGGACTTGGAGGCAGGGTGGGGTGCTGCTGAAAGTAAATAGGAGTTGGAGGCTGTCAGCTTGGCGTGGTTTTCCCACGGCCGGGGCGCGCAGCATCCGCTTCACCTTGGCACTCCGCATCCCGGTGAAACAAGCGCTGATAATGATGGGATGACCTCTCTGCTTTCCTCCACTCGCTACCAGTTGGTGGTAATGATGTTCATTATGCATTCAATAGGCTATTTCACAATACAAAGTCATTTAGAAAAGGATAATTAGTCCACAGCTTGCTTTTCATTTTATTTAATTTTCTTTACTTCTGTTTGGGGAGGGGGGGGGGGGGGAAATGTAGGAATTGTGTGATTTTTGCAGCAAGTGAAATGGAGCTGTTTGATTATCCTCACTCACAAGAGATACCATGGAAATGGTGTCCTGTTTTCTGCTGAATGATTTCTTGCAACTGATTATCCAAAGGAGCATTTTAATCTCAATGTATGCTCTGCTATTGTATCAAATTAAGAGCAAGCACAAGAGGCTGCTCAATGAAGAATCCTCTTTCCCATTAATTTGGATGTGTTAAGTGCACTTAACTCAAGAAGTCAAAAATATTCTTGTAAAAACACAATTGCACAGTGGGATTTCTTTCTAGGGCTTCAGTCACCTACCATCATTCATCAAAGATAAAATTCAAGTGGGGTTGAAAGAGTAACGTCTCCAATTAACAGAAGCTCATCCCTTAAATGTTTGTTTTGGTTGGGTCTGCTAGTTTGATCCTGTGAGGCAGGCACCCTACAGACCTACCAGAGTGCAGGATTTGAGGTTCTGAATTCTTCCTTGCACTTCCAAATTCCTTTTGCTTTTCCTACAACAGTCTGAAACCAAGCAGTTCATGTTAAAAAGATGTTCAGGCACAAGTGGACCTTTCAGCCTATGAAATGGCTATGATTATGCTCCAAGATGGTATAAATATATTCATTTCTAGATTGATAGCTGCAGTGCAATGAATTTATAGCTCAGAGAAGATGGTTCCCAATGGTTTCCAGAACTGAGGTGTAAGCTTGGTACTGCCACCCTCTTTGCTTCAAGCAAGGAAGCCTGTGGTCATGTCTCTGCTCCCCAAGGGTGTGCAGCCCATTTCCAGAGACAGCCATCCCCCATGGGCTGAGTCACTCACCACAGGACAACATAAGGTGCAGGTAGGGGGAGACTCCTTACTCCATTTCTTTATGACGCACAGCAAGCCAGGCAGTGTAGGCAACAGAAATCAAAATGTTTTCTCCTTCTGTCAAAATGAGGAATTAAATTAATATATTTGGGGGAGGAGGGAAATACCTGGAACTGCAGTGATGCATGGAAGCCCTTTTAGGTGCCTGCCCTATTTATTGAGAGCTCAAGTACGATTTCAGGTAAGTAGTCCCTCGAGTCTCTGACCAACCCCTATACCAGGTATTTCCTAGAGGTGATGCCTCCTGTACAGCTAGAGTCAATAAAGCATGAAAGAAATCAGATCTGAGACATTGTAATGTATGAAATATGAATTGCACAGCAGCCTCGGATTACAGCAGGTCCAGCTCAAATGTCTGGTGCTCCCCTTTACTTTTATTTCTATTAATATTCCTCAACTAACAGCAAAGATCGATTTGAAGCAGAGAGCACAGAGAGTCATGGGAGCTTCATTAGCATGCAAATCTGAGTGAATTCATTAGCCCTGCAACTGATGCTGATGCTCCTGGAAACTAGTAAAAGAGTAAAGTCTGCAGAAGTAAATCAGGCCGTGCTAATGAGCCTGTTAATAAAGCTTTTGTAAGCCTTTTCCAGAGCCAAAGTGACAAAGCACACTGTCAACATTAAACCTCTGGTACTGTGCCTTAGATGAGGGACTCATATTTATTTCCTTTTTTTTTTTATTTCTTTTTTTTTTTTTCTTGTGGTGCTGAGGAAGAAAGCAAAGAACCGTGGCAAAGGTAGAGAACGAGACAAAGGCAGTTACAATATTTCCTCATCAGAGATAAAAGTATTGTGTGGCTGCAAAAAAGAGACAGAATGACAAATGCAACTGTGCAAATAAGATCCATTTGACTGAAATTATATTTTAAAGAAAAACAGGAGACCAGATTTTTCATAATGGGGCTTTCACCTTCTGGCTGTGTGTTCTCATTTTCCCTTTGCCTTATTAAGCATAATTTCAGGATTGTGTTTTGTTTCATCTCCTCCTAAACGTGCAGAAATGCCTATAGCATTGATGCAGTGCCTGGTTAGCTGGTGACTACTGCAGCCCATGCATCTCCTTGTCACAGGGGATGGCTGGTGGTCAAGGGAAACATGCAGCTGGTCAGCCCTGAGGCTCTCACCAGTTTATGACAGGATCTAGGTAGAGCTGCATCAGGACATTCTGTACTCCTGGCCGCTCAGCTGTGGGATATGCTGGCTTGAGAAAAATCTGGTGGATTCTGACAGACCCAGCCTCCCCACATCAGGGGCTCTGGAGTGTAAAGAAGAGCTCTTCTGGGGCTGATTTGGCCTAGCTGGGTCTAAAGTAGCTGACAGCACATGTGTTAGGAGCAGCCAGTGGTTTCCACACGGTGCTCTGATTTCTTCGGGCAGAGGCAACACTGAGAAGAGCACATAATATTTAAGAGATTGAAAACTGGATTTCAGTCCACAGCACCTTGAAGTGACCCATTCTCTGCACACCTTGTCACTCTGGGGCCTCTTTGGTTACAGATAAGAGAGTGGGCACCTAAGGAACTGGGTAACATTTAGCCTGATGATTGAAGCTCAATTTTAGTGCTGAAGCATTTCTTCCTTTACCTTCCATTTCCCCACCACTTCATAGGTCTAGATCTCCTTTCTCTGATATCACACCAAGGCTTTAAGTCATCCAGGTGGGAAATAAATTGCAGTGCCAAATCCACGTGCCCTGCCAAGCTCAGTCAGGCACCTGCACTGACAAGCTGTGAGGCTTACCCCTGTGTCTGCTTCACATGGCAGCAGCAGCTGCAGCAAAGGACAAGGCTGTGGGTTCACTGGGCTCCAAGGCAGAGATAAGGGGAAGGCCAGTTAGAAATCTATTTGGTTTCTTTTTGCAGCAACCCCTTTGTGTAAAAGAGCTTGATGCAGGAGGAAGCTGATTACTGCTTTCTCATCAAGTGGAAAAAGAAGTGCTTTATACACAGGCTGATGGAATACTACTGGAATGCCTTTCAGTTTCCCTCTCTAACCTTTACTGCTCTCCGGTACCTTAAAGGGAACAAAATGCTGGACTGGAAGAAGGGGAAATACATCAAAATATATTTGGAGATAATGGCAAGTAACACAATAGACAATGCAGCTGGGCAATAAAGAGGGGAAGGCATCAAAAATACCATCAGAGAGTGCAAGGAAAGAAAGAAGACAGGGAGAAAAGGTAAAAGCAAGAAAATGAAGAAAAAAGTCACTTGTATAATGGAGTAGCAAAGGACAAAGAGGATATGAAGGGAAGGCAGTGAGAACAGTGCAAGAAAAATGAAGAGGCACTTGGTGAATGACAGAGCAGAGTCATGGGCAGGCACAAGCAGGGAGGAGAAACGGAGTGGAAAAGAAGCCAAGGGAGTGGAGAGGCAGTGATGCTGCTGACCTGTTTCACTATTAGCTGTGCAGTGAAGGCAGGTGTTCACATTCTTAAAGCAGCACCAGGGAAGGGATTGCCTCCCTGCACTCAGCGCTGGTGACACCACACCTTAAGTACTGTGTTCGGTTTTGGGTCCCTCACTACAAGAAGGACATTGAGGTGCTGCAGTGTGTTCAGAGGAGGGTAACAAAGCTGGTGAAGGGTCTGGAGAACACATCCGGCAAGGACTGCGGTTGTTTAGTGTGGACAAAAGGAGGCCGAGGGGAGATCTTGTCGTTCTCTTCAACTCCTTGAAATGAGGTTGTAGTGAGGTGGGTGCTGGTCTCCCTGGTAACAAGTGATAGGATGAAAGGAAATGTCCTTGAGTTGCACCAGGGGAGGATTAGGTTGGATATTAGAAGAAACTTCTTCACTGAAAGGGTGCTCAGATACTGGAACAGGCTCCCAGGTGGAATCCCCATTCCTGGAAGTGTTTAAAAGACACAGAAATGTGGTACTGAGGGACATGGTTGTTAGATAATGGTTGGACTCAATAATCTTAAAGGTCTTCCCCAATGGAAAGGATTCTATGATTCTGTAATTCTGTGATGACAACACTAGGTCGCCCCAGGGGAGAGGGAACCATGGCTAGCACCAGGGATGCCATTTGGTCAGTGCTACAGCCTGAGTCATAGTGAGCCTCCTTGGCCAAGACCTGGGCTGAGACCCATTGGTCTGACAACACACCTATAGGTTGCACTTTTTTCATTGGTGCTAGTAACCTGCTCACCAGCCAGAGGACATTTGGCTCCTGCTTTTCACCTTCAGACAGCTGAGTTTAATATCATTTCAGAGATCTTTCCACCCCGTTTCCAGACACAAATTCACCCAGGCCTTCATCCTACCCCACAGCCTCCTAAGCACAGCGTCACAGCGCTCGTGCTCAGCTGCACTTCTCATTTCTTCCCATGGTGCAGCAATGGCAGCACTCAGCACACCACACTTTAGGGGCAGTCATGCTGGTGTCTCACACACCAACTGCACCATCCTTTCTGATTCCTCTTTCTTTCGTATCACGTCGCAGCACTGCATTTTCTACTTTCTTTTTTTTTTTTTTTTTTCCCTGCAGCTGCAAAAGCTTTGGGTGCTTTCCTATAATAACTCTCATACAGCTTGGTTTAGCAGATATTTGGGCTCTTTCATTCTTAGCTGTCGAATTACATTTGGTTTATACATTTGCATTATATCTGCTGTCAATTAGCTGTTATCTAACACCGTGAAATGACTTAACTCCTTCAGCTCCTTCAGAGATCTGTCCCCTACCAGCACACCACACAGCTTGTATCACTTTGCAGAGATCCAGGCAATTTTGTCACACTTCTTTTTTTCACTGGTGCTCGTTACAGCTAAAGGTCAGTTGTGTTTCCATTGTAAGCCTAGGGATAATGGCATGATCCAGCAAACTCTTTCTTGTGTAAAGTTAACAGGACTATTTGCATAAAACTCCTTTCTCAGGGAGTAATTTGCAGGATTGCACCTTTAAAACCATAGCCTCAGGAGCAAGGCAAAAGCTGGAACCTGGAACAGCAATCTTCCAGAGCCATATTTTATCAGAGAAAATGATCAAAATTTAATGAGGAGAAAAAGGTACTTAATGGCTGTAGATAGTGTAATTTCAGCCATAAAAATGGGATCGTCTTGTGAGGCATATTGCTACAGCCTTCCAAATCAATAGCACTGCTGGCAGCAACCTCAGTGGTAGCACAGTGAAGCACTACTGGGTGTCAAGCAAAAGTCCTAACCCACTGTAAAATCATGCAGTCATAGAATGCACTGGGCTGGAAGGGAGTTCTAAAGGTCATGCTGCAGTAGGGAGGGAACATCCCCAACTAGATCAGGTTGCTCAGAGCCCCATCAAGCCCAGTACTGAATGCCTCCAAGGACAGGCACTTCTCCAGCTCCCTGGCCAACATGTAAAATGCATGTGGTAAACCTGTAACTTTCAGCCAGATGGACAGCTCGGGTAAGTGATTGGGACTTTGTCCTTCACAGAATCTCTGCTTGGTTGAAAAGTCATTTCAAGACCACCTTTTATAAGCAAGTGAAGTGAAAGCCAGCTGCAAGGCGTGATGGCCTTGCTATCATGGCCAAAGCTCTCGCATCTCAGGAGGGTTCTCATCTGCTCTTACAGCAAATGTTTCAAGTGTTTCACCAGCTCAGTTGTTTGTAATGCTGGAGACTCCCCGGGGCTCAAGGTTAGCCTTGAAAAATATGTTTACATTTTAAAATACACGTCAAAGTGTAAGCCCTGGGACAATTAAGTGAAGTTAGGTAGGAAAAGCAACCAAAATAGGATTAAAA
>VWYK01082259.1:9790-49204 GCA_013399775.1 Semnornis frantzii | reverse complement strand
AAACAAAAAAAAAAAAAAAAAAAAAAAAAAAAAAAAAAAAAAAAAAAGGGTGGGGGGGTGGGGGTATGTCTGTGTCTAGCAAGCCCTGAGTGGAAATCTCTGCACATCTCTTGAACAGTCCACATGACAAATGTTAGTCTTCACATCCCAGGTCACATCTGAGAAAGCCAGCAGATCGTTTTGGCCATTGCTGAAAAAATATTAGTTCTGGACAAAGGCAATGCTTTATTTTCCCTCTGTAGCAAAATTAGAGAACCTCCTAGTGCTAAATAATTTTGTTCTGCCTTACTGTGATAATTCCTGGTGTTCAATAGCCCTCCACAAGTCCTCGTTTTATCCCTGTCGTGCAGGGCTCCTGTGGCTGTATGTCAGCTGCAGTAGTGGTAAACATGTACACATTCCGCATTTAAGAGCTTTTAAAAGATTTCTTACTGTGCCCAGAAATTACACCTGTGCTTTCTTACTTCCCTGTGCTGTTGTCTTTGTTTCTCAGGCTATATTAAGCCTTTTTTTTTTTTTTTTCCCGTCCCTCTTTGAAAGAGTTGCAAAGTGTAAGCACCTTTTACATCCTGGATTTTTCTCTAGAAAACAAGTGGTACAGAGGGATGGAGACAGTTAATTAGAAGAGAGGAGGGGAAAATGGGTGCATGGCAGTAGGGATGGCAGAAAATATCTGCCCCTTCTGAAGACACTTGACTTTTCAGGAGCTCTGAGGTGTTAGCTGAAATCTCTGGCAGCTGCAGTGCTTGATTTCCCCCAGACAAGGACCTGTGATATTCTGACTGTGTTTTCTATATCTGCAAGAGATGGTGCACAGAGGACCTGGAGGAGCTGCATCAGCAGAAGGGAAGGTGGATGTAAGGGTGCAATAAGGCATTGGCCTCTAATAAACTTTTCCATTGCAGGAGAACATTTCAATATCAAAGAGGATTTGATAGAAACAAGAATAAGAGGAGATGTGGTAAGTAACATAAAATGCCATCTCCTAAAGACTGTTTGATCTGTTTGCATTATACTGCTAAAAATATAAAGAAGTTCAAATAGAGGTCTTGGTAATGCCAGTGGTCAAATTCTGCATTGATCTCATTTGTCCAATATTTTATATGGGAACTTTCACTCAAAAAGACCAAAATAAAAAAAAAAATCAAAGAAACAAAAAAAAAAAATCAACTTCAACTGCTTAAATATCTCTTATAACTCAAGGGTACCTAGGATGGTGTGGATCTGATCAATGAAGCCCTCTGCTGCAGGATATAACTATGAAAATAACTCAAAGAATTTTCAAATCAAGAGTAGGTGCCACATGTTTGGTACCTCCACTCTGACAGTGACAGAAGTGTTAATAGTGAACCTTTGCTGAATTTATCTGAGCCAGCCCAGCCCTGTGACTCTCCCGTAAGAGTTCCTGCATATATGTGGTGCTGGTGGCTCCCGTCAGGTCTGCATCCAAGTCTCAGTGAGCTGCAATATTCCATAGGTTTTTAGTGCCCAACATTATCCAAACGTGTGCCCAGTGTGTAATGCCAACATCAGGGTTTACTGTTAAACATCTGCTGATGCACCTCTACTGAGAACTCAGTCTTTGTACTTTATCCCCAATATCTTTTTAAAAATAAATCTCTTACCCTGTATTTCACAAATGTTAGAATCAAGCCTTGAGGGCATTAAGAAATAACTCCTTACTGCCTACAGCTACCTGAAAGGAGGTTGTAGTGAGGTGAGGGTCAGCCTGTAAAGTAAAAAGCGATAGGGACATCTTCAGGTTGCACCAGGGGAGGTCTAGATACAATATTATGAAATATTTCTTCACTGAAAGGGTTGTCAGGCCCTGGAACAGGCTGTCCAGGGAAGTGGTAGAGTCACCATCCCTGGAGGTGATTAAAAGACTTACAGATATGGTGCTGAGGGACATGGTTTAATGGTAGACTTGGCAGAGTAATGGTTAAACTTGATGATTTTTTTTTTCCAACCAAAATGATTCTATGCCCTCTGAACTCCTCCCTTGCTCTTGATCCTCTGACTAATCACGTTGGAAGTGATCAGCACGTCTTCTCTTGAGCTGACATCCTGCCTCTCCATTCTGCAAGTGAAATTAGCTCAGCATTCCTGCACCCATAAACTGAAGTGTGCTTGTGCTTCCAGCTTCCACAGAATACCAGTTGGCTGTTCTAGGGGTCCTATAAATTTCTGCAATTAGCACTGACAAAAGTGCTGTTCCCCCCCTCCCTCTCCCCAAAGCCTCACTTCTTTGAGTGGTCCTTCAGCAAACGCCAGTGCAGGGCAGTATCTTCCTGGCAGTGATGTTTCCACCCAATGGCAAAAGCAGTGAGGTGTGACAGTGCTCTTTCTTCTAAACCTATACTGAACATCCCTCATCAAGCTTTGTTTTCTTAAAATAATAGGTCTAATTCTCTTCTGGCTTACTGTATATTCATGCTTGTGTAATTCCATCAGGCCACATCCTCAGCTCCCGTAAACCGGCAGAGCCCTTTTGACTTCACTTAAACCCCAGGAAGATTTGGACCAGTTGAGGATTTGGGCTGCTGATTTCCAAGCTATTCTTGATTTTTGCAAGTTCAAGAGCATAACGGGTTCATGAATTTTTTTTCTTTCATTTTTTTTCCCCTTCTCCCATTCAATCCACACTCTACCTCATTTACATCAAGCAATACACAAAGCACTTTCAAGTACCTGCTTGTTTCCTGAGATCTCCATCCCTTCCCATTCCTGCTGACTGTTGTAAAGCTCATGTCCAGCAGCTCCCAAAAATCATCAGCTGATGTCCCTAAAAGCCCTCAGGCCAAACTCTCAGGGCAAGTTGCCTTGTACCACTACATACATTGTATTTTTTGTGTTCCTACCACTACATATATTGCTTTTTTTGTGTTCTCTAAATTAGATCTTGCCTTCCCAAATGCAAGCATATGATGACTTATTGCCACAGCCAGACTTTGCTGTCTCTGGAGAACTTCCAGGAGGGAAGCTTAGAGATGCTTCAGCACATCTCTGCTACAACACAAGACGACAATACAGCCCAGACCATTTTACTCAGCAGGTCCTGCAAGGAGGTAGCTGTGTTTTGTTCTCTCTCTCCTTTCATTCCTGTGTTCAACAGTCATATGTCTACTGGAAGTAGCCAGATCCACAGCTCTGGGGATAGCAACAGGCAGGCAATGAAAGTGAAGAGGACTGAGTCAGTATGTTTCTTCTCTGTGATGTCAAATTCATCTTGGGTAAGATCCTGGCCAATTTGAAATGCAAGAAGGATGTGAAGCAAGAAAGAAATGTGTTGAAGGGCTGCTGGTTGCAAGTCCATTCCCATGATCAGAGAGCACATATTTATACTGGCAGTGCAGTGGCTTGTCTGATATTAGACTGACGTTTAAATTAGGTACAGCTTCCACGATAACTCTGATTGCACCTGGGACTTCTGAGTGCAGCACAGGGCAAATAAATAATGATGTCTGCAGTAGATAGAGATGTTGCTACTAACTTTGATACAGCAGCGTGAAACACTGGGTGAAACATCACACAGCCTGACAGATTAGAGATTTCATAGGCTTCAGGTACAAGAATAAAGAAAATAAAGCTTGAAGTGAACTTTCCCTGATAAAAGTAGCCACAGAGGAAGCTTCCAAACCTGTAAAACTACTATGTGCTTCTCACTGGTGACTGCATCCAATACTTCAATGTAGGAGCATGAACTGTAGCAACTGAGCTGTAGTTCCTCAAACTTTTTATAAGCATAGAGCATCTCTTTTACAAGGAGAGGCTGAGAGACCCGGGGCTCTTTAGCCTGGAAAACAGGAGATCAAAAAGGGATCTTATCAATGCATATAAATACCTAAATGGTGGAGGTCATGAAGATGGGGCACAGGGCTCTTTTCAGTGGTGCTCAGTGATAGAACAAAGGGAAATGGCTACCAACTGGAACACAGAAGGTTTCACTTGAACTTAAGGAGAAAATTCTTTATTTTGAGGGTGCTGGTGCATCAGACCAGGCTGCCCAAAAAGGTTGTGGAGTTATTTTTTACTCTAGAGAGATTCAAAACCCACCTGGACATGTTCTTGTGCAACCTGGTCTAGGCAAACATGCATTAGTTGGACTAGACAGTCTACAGAGGTCTCTTCCAACACCCACCACTCTGTGATTCTCTGATAAAATAACAACATACCTCCCAAAACATTTTATGGACTGAACTATCTCCCAAAAATAGAGTCACCAGTACTCTGGCACTCCCAAAGTTGTAAACACAGTTGCTCACAAAATGCTTCTCTCTTCCCAGTTGTGCTTTGACCTCTTCTTCATTCCTAACCCTCCAGGAAGAGAACATGTCTCCCAAGTTCTAGTAAAATGCATTCAGCTTTCTGAAGGGCTTCAGTTCTGTTTCATACTAGGAGCTTGGCTACGTAAGTCAGAAGAATTTAGTAGCTGGGTTTTTTTGTTTTATTTTGTGGTTGGGGTTTTTTGGGGGGTTTGGTTTTTGGAGGTTTTTTTTGTTTGGTTTTTTTGTGTTTTTTGTTTTGTGGGGGTTTTTTTTGTTTGTTTGTTTGGTGTTTTTTTTTGAGGACAAATCCTCACACTTCAAATGTTTCTCTTCCTGTGGGATTTTTGTCATCATTTATCATCCTGTACATGCAGTACATATGCTGGCATGAATCCTTGCTCCTGACCCCACCAACGACATTAATAGAGATGACACCACACTTTTGTGCAATTGTTTCCTCTCAATTGCTGCTCTGCTTTTGATACTGATTCAGATGAGTAAATCAGCACAATTTCATAGAGTTCTGCAAGTTCTGACTCACTGATTTTTCCAGCACTTATGACACCAATGTTTCTGTCCCCCAGTGAGAAGCCTTTTCCAGCATCACTCTCTCCAAGCCCAGAGAGAACAACTACATCCCTGGTGACATCCCACCCTGCTGTGCCAGTCATGGTGGGGGCCTACATAGAAGATAGGTTGTAGAGTGAGGGCTTAAACCATCATTTTTTTCTGGCAGCACTAATTACTGAAAGCTAATGCAATGTCCTCCCTCCATCCTCATACCAAAGCTTCAGCTATAGAATCATAGAATGGTAAGATTGGAAGGGACCTCCAAGATCACCTAGTTCCAACCCCCTGCCATAGGCAGCAACACCTCCCACTAGTACAGCTCACTCAAGGCCTCCTCCAACCTGGCCTTGAACACCTCCTGGGTGGGAGCAGCAACAACCTCCCTGGGCAACCTGTGCCAGTGCCTCACCACCCTCACTGTAAACAACTTCCTCCTAACATCCAGTTTAAATCTCCCCTCTGCCAGTTCAAATCCATTGCCCCTTGTCCTGTCATTGCAAGACCTTGTCAATAGTCCCTCCTCAGCCTTCCTTTAGCCCCCTTCAGATACTGGAAGGCTACTGTAAGGTCTCCTGGAAGCCTTCTCTTCTCCAGGCTGCAGAGCCCCAACTCTCTCAGCCTGTCCTCACAGAAGAGCTGCTGCAGCCCTCTGAGCATCTTTGTGGCCTCCTCTGGACCCACTCCAACACTTCAATGTCCTTCCTGTGCTGGAGGCTCCAGAACTGCACACAGTACTCCAGATGGGGTCTGACAAGAGCAGAGTAAAGAGGGAGAAAGCCCTCCCTTGCCCTGCTGGCCACCATGCTCTTGCCACAGCCCAGGACTTGGTTGGCTGCCTGGGCTATCCCACAATGCAAAGAAATGGGATTTGATGATGTTTTCAGTTTTGATGCTCACCTGCATAAGATTAGTACTGATCATGACTCTAAGTTCATGACCACCTTTTTGTTAGCTTTAGCCTGATCCAGGTACCACATTCTGAGATGTAAATCAGAACTGAGATGCTCTGGAATAGAACTGGCTTATGTCACAGGGAAAAAGGCCCAGTTTGAACTAAATTATCATCCTGCTTCCTGAAGTGCCCATCAATACTTCTTTCCAGGAGGGCAGGGATTCTCCAGGGCATTAGCTGTTTCCTGTTGCAGATAAAATATATCTGCTGAAACTTACTGCATGTCAGAGGTTTCTTACAAGATGCTAGTTTACAAAATCAAGTGCAGGACCGTGCCCTCCCTCTCCCCACACTACATTATGGTTGAACTCCTAGAAATAAAACACTTCTAGAAGAACACTTGGTGAATCTACATAATTAAAAATCTTTCCTGCTGGGGGTTAACGATTTGGGTAGATTAACTTGATAATGTAATGTAAAACGTTGAAATCAAGGCTGTGCATCCAGGAATACCGGTGCAGCTCTGCAATGGGAGACAATTTCAAAGTAAATAACCACAGAAAGTATTTTGCAATTAAATTAAAGATGTTTCCAAACTACTGTACTTTGCTATAAAAAAAAAAAAAAAGCAAAGAAAAAAAGCTGTCATCTTGAAAAGTCAAGTTTCATTTATTTTAATTAGTGCTGTCATGAAGCATTCCGTTCAGCAAACACTGACTAACAAGCCCTTTTCCAGACGCCAATTTGAAACGTGTGCATCAGGAAAAATGATCACAGAACCCTCACGTGGAATCTTCTGGGTTCAATTCTCAGGTAGTCGAGATGAGCCTCACACCACCAAAGGCAAACTGATTTACATCAGGTGAAAACAGAGGTTTTAATCTCCCTGATGCGCCCTTCGGGAGGTGATGCAAAGTCAGTCGACATCAGGCAGAAGATTCCTCTTCAGAGGCATTCAGGTTCAAAGCTGTGTGCACCAGGATGAAGCTGGTCCCTTTCGCTGTTCTTACACTCAAGTTATTTAGCTGGAGAGGCATCAGTATCAAATTGATGGAAAGCCAAAGTGATCTTGATCCTCCTTTGAGACTTACTGCTGAATTGCATTATATATAAGCAGAGAAGCTTTTTTATAATTAATGGGATAGAAAATCAGAACCATCAAGGAAAATTATGTAACTCCTATTATGAACGATGGGTTGGGGTAACTGTATGCATAACTACCTTGTTCTCTGAGGCTCCTCTACAAGTGCATTGTCCTCTCATGGGAAGTTCTCACACGAGGTGGGGAAATGCCAAGGAAAACGCCATTAGCTTCTCCTGCCCAAGACAGTGGCCACACATGTGCGGGCACAAGGTTGCTTTGGGCAATGGTCTGCTCCAGGGTGGTGAATCTGGGGCTGCCACCCCAGGAGGTGACTTTTCTTAGGATCTTTTGCTTAAATCCCTTTTGCCGTCATCCGACTTGTTTTCACAGCTGCCAAGTATTGTCGCTCCTCCTGCATGTTCAATGAGAGGATTATTTCACAGGCTTAAATCTCACCACTGTAAAAAGAAAGTTACACTGATAAATACTCGTTGTCTACACAGCAAGGCTAGTGAGGAACAAGCTGAAGTGAGCGTGAAAGGCATTGACAATTCCAGAGAAATGCCTCTTATTTCACATGGCTAGCAGCAAATCCAGAGTGTTCAAAGCAGTCTTTGTGCAGGGCAAGGTATCTCCTGGGAAGCAAGTGAGGAGCAGCCGTTCTGGGCTGCCCCCTTATTTAAGTAATCCTACGTATATAAAAACTGAGTATTCCCTTTTAATTTTGTCCTGTTCTTCATAGCTAAACCCCTTGTTCCGCCTACACTTACCCCTTCTCTCTGGTAACACCCTTCAAATACTTGCAGAATCTTCCCACTTCCCTGCCATTTAGCCACACATTAATCTTACCTTTTTATTCATTTGTCATAAATCAGTCTCTCCTGCCCCCTAATCAGCACAGTGCGGCAGCTCTGCTGGGAGCTTCCTCAGGATCATGTGCACTAACCCCAGGACCAAGAGCCAGCAGCCTCGTGAGTGTCACAGCATCATGCCAGGCTGGATCCTTAACACCCAACCTCGGGGTGTCCTGTTTGACATATACTGCCCTCACCTGCCCCTCTGCCACCTTCTAATGCAAACTCAAGGCCTGTTTTCCTCCTCCTGGCAGCCATACCAATCTTACCCCCATTATAATCATCTGGGGAGGGATGGCTTTGTCCAGATAACAATAATTTTAATTTCCCCATTCAGAATCTCCTCTTTTCTTCTTCCTGTATATAACTGATTGAGCAACAAGGACATCATCTCTTTCCTTCTTCCTTTATAATAAGCACCAGCAAATCTCTGCCACTTTTGAACTCAGCACGTGTGCACTCTGTACCCTGAAGTGGATCCTATTCCAAGTATTATATGGCTGAAAGTATTGAAGTGCTTCAAGGATCCACAGCTTTTCTCCTCACTCCCCAGGGGTGCTATGTACAAACCTACCTGGCAGCAGGTACCTCCCCAAACCTTTACAACAGCAGCAGCATGACCACTGAACAGTCCTCATCTACGCAGACTCCTGCGTCTGATATCCTCTCCTCTCTTAATCTGTGATCTTCATAAAAATTACTCCTATCAGGTTGTCTTTCACTGTTATTCCCATGATGAATGCTTCTAACACTCTCAGCAACTTTCATCTTGGCATCCCAGAGTCAGCTCTGTAGCCCCTTTGAATTATACCATATATTGCTTCAGTCTGTGAGATTTTCCCTCAAAGAACAGAGTTATCTTTCTTCATGTTTGCAGTCAGTACAGGTGGTGGGCAAGCTGCTCCCAGGCTGCTGTGTCTTTAGGCACTCCAGAGCAAACTGAGTGCTAGATTTGGAGCCAAGAGGATATCTGCCTCCCAGACCAGGGTGGCAGGATTTCGTTCTGGTTTATTTTCTTGCCTACGCCTCAAGAAAATGATACAGTCTCTTTCTGATGTTGCATGCATGTTAGCATCCAGACAAGTGATGCTTCCTGCCCTCTCTGTGACACTATAGTTGTGTCTTTCCATCTTTCACTGCATGTATGCATTGTTACATGGGCATGGGGAGCCCACAGCTGGAGGCACAGGGTATGCATGGACTCCCCTGACTTGCACACTGAACTCGTGATCACCTGTAGTGGTGGCAAGCAGATGATTGCTGTGATCTCTCCTGCTCTTGTGTTTCTGTCCTTTCTCAGTTTGATTTGCTTATGTTTCACCATGAACACCATTTGTTCTCTGCCTGGTTTCCACTGATGGTGTTTTCTGGTATTCCATGTTTTTCTCTGTGTGTGGGATCTGGACTTCCCCTTGAATAACTCCTGTTAGTGACCACAACTGCCTGTGTCTTCTCATTTCTCATCATGATGCAGCTTCCAGTCATTTACAGAGTGTAATTTCTGTTCTCCATCTCCTCCTCATCTGTCGTGAAGCTTTGACACCCACTTCCCACATACACTTGCTCTTCACTAGGAAACCATTCCTTTCACTTGGCTCTCCTGGAGAGCCTTTGACCACACAGAGCATGGACCTCTGTGCACTTGCTGCCCGGTGTCTCCAAGCAAACTGCCCTGCTTTTCCAGGCAGGGAGCAGGCAGAGCTCCACGCCTGTTTTCCAGGCAGCTCTGCCAGTGCAATTAACTCAGCTCACTTCCCAGTTCATCTCACATTCAGTTTGGTTTAATGGAGTGAAATTCAGCTGAAGTCAGAAACAATTACTGCAGCTGATGTCTCCCCAGTTTCTCACACAACTCAGGGAACACATACTGGATCAGACGCTCATACCCTGCACTTAACATGAGCCATTTCTCAGTACGTTAGCAGCCCTGCTGCTTTCAGTGCTCAAATAGCAGGAGACCATTTCTTTTCCTCTCTGTGACAGACTGAACTACTCCTGGCAATGTCAGAGTTCAGAGGGAGACGGAGAAGGCTGAAACTATATGGGGAGCAGAGCCAGGGCAGTGGGAAGGAGGCTTGGTGACAAAAGAAATTGGTGAGATGACAGCAAGATGAGCTGTGATCTAAGCCATCCTCGTACCTTGTGTTTTCACACAGACACTCAAAAGGTATTTGAGTGTCTGTATGAAGGGCTTAAGAGTGTTTTCTCCATTCTGGAGATCTATTTGGTCATTACTTTAGCTGACAGTTGTGGGGGGAGAATAAAACACTTTGGTTAGCCTCAAACACCTTGCTAACTTCTCCTTAGGTTCAAGTACAGCGATGTTTTATTACAGCTGACACCAATCAAGGCAAATAGACAAAAGTGAGAATTTTGATTTGGGATCCACGAAATAAAGGGAATAAGGGAAGTGAATTTGGAGACACAGTTCAAAGAAAAGGGTAAGTAAGCCCCAGGAAAAGGTTTATCTTATCAACACCTTGTGCTTTGGGAGGAACAGGTGGTTTACGAGTGATTCTCAGCCTCTGCAAAGCTGTTGTGGTAGAATGAGTGCTTGGTACCATCTCTGCTCCTGGGATTTCATGACTCATCCAAGATCATGGGAAACTGGTGTTAAGGGGGGGGAAAGGGAAAAAAAGCACAAAAAACAAACAAACAAACAAAAAATCCCATCACCTTGTCTATTACAAAAGATTGAGTGCTTATGTGTTTGGTCCCAGAAGGATTATAGTATGTTTGCTCCAAGATGGCATCTATGGTCCAAAGTAAGTCATTACCCCTGTGCTAACTAGTATAGAATGACAGAGCTGTCACAAAGACTTCAATTTAAAGAGTAAAGAGACACTCCTGTCCTTTAATCAGCTCCGATCCCGGCCCCTACTGCCCTAAATTGCCTCTGAATATCATTCTGGGACATTTAGCAAAAGGAAAACGCTACAAAGCATCAGTGGCTGACCTCAATGGATAGCCAGAATGAGGTCATGACACACCAGTCCTCAACCATCAAGGTATCATTGGGCAGGGAAATTTTAAAGCATGATTTGATGGCTTGGAGGCAGAACTTGAGGTGAAGACCTTACCATCAGGGTAGCTCTTCTGGGATGGCATCAGTGGGAACAACACAGGAACCACCTCCCAGTGACAGGGATTTGTAACGGAGCTGGAGCAAACATCTACAGTGACTCGCTTCTGTGAAAAAAGGTGAGAAATTCCTGTAACAAAACATGGAGCTGTTTGAAATTCACAGTTTGTCACAGCCATTTGTGAATTCAAGAAGAGGCCTTCTTTCAAAGGAAATTTCTGTGATGGCATATTAAGGAAAACCAGGTCACTTTCTAGTAAAAATGCCCAGCAAACAGGTCTGCTCCCGAGCGGGGCTTTGATAATCCGAGCCCATTTTCCATGCCTTTGGCATTAAAAACATAGAAAGGCACACACTGTCCCAAGCTTGTACTGAAAACAGACATTGTCAAAGCTGTGAATGAAGAGAAGTAGGAGACACTTGATGAAAGACCTTTAACTCCTCTCCTTTAGGTTAACTCCTCTCCTTTAGGAGAATGCTACCTAAACATCCACTTAATATTGAGTGTCTTTAAGACATGGAAGGAACTTGTCCACATATCTATGCACTGGGAAAGAAAAGTCCTGAGAACTACACCCAGGTCACAGCAGCATTCATTGCTCTGATTTAGTATTAAGCCCATTTGTTTGTGCTAATGAATTAAGGCTTTTTTCTTTTTTCTTTTTTTTTCTTTTTCACTGCTGTGGCTTTTATAGCAGCAAAATCAAGTTGCCTACAAATCCTCACTCCTTGTCTAGACAAACAAACCCACGTCCTAGGCATTGCTGTGGCACGGTGAGCTGGGTACAGAGATTTGTTTGCAAGAAAGGATGAAATCTAAATCTTTGTTTCCCTGCAGTCCTTTGAGCAGCTTTGCCTCAGCACTGTCAACTCTGCATAACTCTTAAAAATAATGAAAAAACAACTTTTTTTTTTTTTAAAGAGCAGTTTTGCTGTCCCCAAGCCAGGCTCAGCCCTTGCTGCTGACCCCAGGCGAGCTGAGCCCCCGAAGCCCGGGGAGCAGAAAGCCCTGGCACCGGGGCACTGTGTGTGACTTAACAGTGACATCCAGCGGTCACCGAGGTCCCTCTGACACCGACCCGACCGCAAAAACTCTCAAACTCCCCTTTCGGATTTAAACCCTGGGATATTTGTGTATCAACAGTAGGCGACCTGGGTGCAAGCCTTTCCTTTTGCAGTCGATGCCTTAACGCAAGCTCGGCTGCCTCCTAACTGGCACCTACACTGCAGTGTGCCTTCAACTTTTGTTCTAAACCTCAGAATATAAACTAATCTGAAACTCACCCTGCTTTTTCCTCAACTTTATAAGCCCTATGTGTTTGCAGCATCACGAATACTATGAATAATTAAGCCACAATAAATGTAAAAATAAATCAAAACCCTATTAAAGATTAGATCGCAGAAACTTTTCCTTCAACTGGTTATTACATTAAACACAAAAATAAGCAGTTTTCATCTCAAGTTTAACATTACAGGCATATTTTTATATGATAATTTGATTTTAAAAAAAAAAAAAAAGTCTAACTGTGAAGTTTAATGATACCACATGAAGCAGCTTGTCAGTTCATATTTATATTCAAATCTGAGCTTTCACAGCTCCCAGTGTGTTTCTTTAGTATCTTGTTGAAGATATTCTGACAGTCTTTCTCAAAAATGTCTCTAGGAAAAGCAGCATGAAAACCTGCAAAGAAACAAAAAGCTTCCTACACTTCTGGCTCAAGGTCCGGATGCTTGAGGAGGAGACTTTCATTTCCTATGAGACTGATGCTCCAAGGCTCAAATGTTTGGCTGCCACAACACAACCCTTCTGGCTGTGCTTGCCTTCCCCTATGGGCAATGGATGGTTGCACTGAAGTCCTGGAGAAGTCCCTAGAGATTGAAAATACAGAATATAAACTTTAAAAATAATAAAGGAGGGGAAAAAGGGGGAAAAAAAAACAAAACAAAACAAACCCATAACCGTCTGGAAGGCTGCAGCCACCAGAGCATCACTGCATCAGTCAGGTAGCAGTTTTGAGCTTTGCCATTTCTCTCCTCTCCTCCTGGTTGCAAGCCAGACTGGCTATGAATAGCCAGAGGAAGAGATATTTGACTGGTGGTTTCTCAGTACTGCTCTCAACATCGAGACGGATGCAGCCTGCCAAGCACAGCTTCGACCTCCTAGGTTAAAGGACCTGCCTTACCACAGGTAGCAAAACTTGAGTCATTATTCATCATCTATTGCTATACAGTGAAAAATAGGGTCACTTCTCTGCTGACAGGGGTTTGTGAGAGAAGGTCTTACTCCTGCCCTCGTCCTAGGTAGGGACATGTCACCAAGCCCAGCCTGGCTGCTTTATTTAAAGAAAGATTTTTGTCTGCAGTTCCCACAGAGCCACTTGCGCTATGAATGAGTCTCTTGTACCTCCTCGAATCCATTCCCTTCTTAGACGGTGTGGCAAAGGAGAAAAACAGGGTGGAAAGAGAGGATGTGCCCAAAATCACAGATAGAGCCCAACACACAGCTGTGTAAGCACTGAGAGGGAAAAACCCAAGGCTGTCTCGCAGAGGTGGAAGGTCCTACTGCTTTGCACTAAAACTTCAATGCAACCCCTTAGCTTGTTGGAGGACTTGGATGCCTCCTCAACCCATCCCATACTCAGAGAAGGTCACTCAATGTCACAGGCAGTGCAAGCGACATCCCCATTGTCAGGAGCCAGAAGATGTATTTCTGTTTAATATAAATGTGGAGGGTCTAAAATAATAGCAGCTGCCATTGCATTAAAATATGTGTCTGCTGCCTTCAGGTTTTCGACATTAGATGTCCCTTTCAGTCTCTCCTTACCTGACAGCTGCATTTCATGATCTCATGTCCAATCTAGAGACAAAAACAACCTTTTCATCCCAGAAACCCAGGGTGAATGACCTCTCTTGCAGCATTTCCTGATTCATGATGTTTAATTTGTCCTGTTTTTTCTCTTCTCTCCCAGCTACACTGCAGGAGCCAGGGGACAAGGTGACTGGATCTGTCCTTCCGCATGACCTTGGATGAGTCACTGCTCCCTCCCGTGCTTTGCTGGGTAAGAGTGGAGTGGAAGTCACAGAGGTGAAGTGAAGCAATGGGTGCTGTGCACAGGGGGTCTCAGCAGTGATCCCCCGTGTTCCTCTGTCCCTTTGTGTCTGCCAGTGCTGCCCACCTCTGGGCTGCATGTCTGCAACCACCACATCCCTCAGCCCCAACCACAGGAGGCACGTGCTAATTCCTGATCAGCTTTTAATGATCCCAAACCCCTCTACTGACTCAGGCGACAGCTAAATTTATCCCAAGGTTAGGGTGACTCTGCTGTGCTGGAATCTGTTTAAAGTCAAAGCAAGCATTTCAGAATAATGAGTTGTTATACAGCTCCAGAGACCAGACACCTTCCTATATTTTTTTTTTTTTTTTAATTATAAAAGGTAACATATTTCCATATTTTGTATGTGCTAATTGTTGGGAACACTGTCAGATGGTTCAGCAAATTGAAAATGACAACATCAACCTGTTCGATCCATTAAAATCTCTCCAGGATCATAAGGGACATTGTCAGCCAAGTAATGCTGGCATCCCTGTGGTAAAGCCATCTTGTTTCTTATTAATGACTGGCTTTATAAACAAGCAGGTTTTCTCCACATGCACCTCTCCATCACATTATCCAGGAGGGGCATGGGCGTGATGTAAGAAAACCCAGAGGTTAAAAGAGAAGACTTTCACCCCAATGCAGACCTAATGAAGAGAATGGATGAGGAAAATTTAAACAGGTTCCAGGCCTCATAGCCAAGATAAAAGATGGGAATAGCTTTCTCCTTGTCCAAGGACCACTGGAGGAATTTAGAGAGAATATGATGTAGATTGTGGCCCAGAATAACAGAGAAGTGGCACAATTCTGAAAAACTCCCAAGTCCAGGAGAAGCTAAGGAAAGCAGCAAGCCAATACCTGCTGTAATTCAGCTCTGGATAGTCATCTGGGGGAGTCAGGTGTTTAATATGTTGCCCTGGACCTTAGCTCCTTCCTGCCAAAACACAAACAGGATCTAGTCCAACAAGCTGTAGAGATAAGTTAGTGCAGTGCTATGCCCAAGCCAATATACCATGGTATTTATTTCCACTAGTATTTATTACCTTGGCCGTGGTATTTCCCCAAAGCAGAAAGCAGCTGTGTAGAATGTCCACACCAGAATTTCCAACTAGCTGGGACTGAAGGCAGAGAAAACTCACATCTGTTTTCATCCATCCTGACAGACACATCCAAAATCATTTTGTTTTTGAAAATGCTGCCATAAAGCTGTTGATTCAGTGTAGACACAAGCCTTTCAGCCCATCCAAAAGCTGAATGTGAGGATGCTGGTGCCTTACCTAGCTCATGAGGAGGGGGTTTGCTCCTCCTTCAAGGAAGGTAGTGCTGACTTTGCTGGGATCTGTCACCAAACAAACAATAACTCATTGTCCTAATACTGACAGATCTCTGATACTAAAGTACTTTTTTTTTTTTTCACTTTCCTAGCTTTTCTGCACTCTCTTTGTTTCTGTAGTGTTCTTGTGGGTATAAAAATCTCTTGGGGTGGATTGCATGCAGAGACAGCATTAATTTAAAAGATTGATGGAATAATGGCTACCACACATGGCTGTTATTTAAAAGCAAAACTCCTCTTGTTTTATGCTTCAGGGCTGTGGAACGAGTCCCAGGGACAGCACTTTTTCTCCTTTGGTATCCTCAGCTGCTTCATGTTAGCGTCTCACAAGCTAAGCTGTTGTTCTGGGAATGTTGCAGGCTATTACTATTTCTTTATCTTTCATTTATGCCATCCTGTTTGCCCTCATGGGCTGCTCTAAAGCAGGCTGACACTGCCAGAGAGATTTACTGCATGCACTTTGTATACACTTTAATTAGGTCTCCATTCATGTCTCTTACCTGACACTTACATAAGAAATCACTCATAAAGTAGTAGCACAGCACAGAAATCAATACATGTCTTAAACACAGGGCGATTTCAGGCTGAAATTAAGTGCCTTCACTTACTCAGGTTGTGTCCACCTCAGCTTCCTGGCATGGAGACTTATGGGGTTGCTCTGCAGATCGCACTGCAGCCAGGCTCAACGTCTTTTGGTGCAGTAGAGGCAGGTGCCCCAAGCACAGTGGCTGCATCTCCCACCTCTGCTCACAGGCTCACACACAGTGGTGACAGCCAAGGAGGTATGCAGAAATTAACGCTTTAAACAAGGAATTGTTTCTTTCTGTCACTTCAGTTTTGTTTTATTAGATTTCTGACAGCTCCAAGCTTCAGATATTGGTGACAGTGGTGGGTGAAACACAGTACTATTATCTTATTGTCACTTCAAGTTTTGCTTGTGCTTCTAATAGATATCTAAATGATTGGGTGTTTCAACTTTCATGCTCCATCAAAGTGAGGCAGGAAAAAACACAACTGCCTATACTAAGCTCTAGTATGCTGGAAATTGCATTTTTTGAGGGGATTTTCTTTCAGCTGTTGGGTTGTATGACTTTATTTGTCTCTCTCTGGCTGAGAAAGGCCTCCCATTCACTGAGCAGATTATCCCCAAAGAGGGAAGGATGGATTATTATTTTGTTAAGGGGTGAATACTCAGCTTGTGGCAGCACCGTAGCTGTGTGCCCTTGCGCATCCCAGCCAAGACCACTGCTGTCACTGAGACTAAGCAGCAAGGGATGCCTCTGAGCCAGTTCACATCCTAATGCCTGCTTTGTTATTCATCTTGCAGGCTCCTGAGTAAAGCAGCTAGAAGAAAAGCAGCTTCTTAAACTTCATACTCACACACTCAGTCACAGGGAGGAGAGCCACTGAAGTCTTTATTTTCAGGAGATGCAGAGGTGAAGTTGAGAACCTTGGGGTTATCTAGGCTGCTGCATTCCCTATGGGTGCCACCAAGCATGCAAGGTACAAAGGTACATGGAAACCCAGCATCTGAAACATAATCACCTTCAGAGAAATTATTTTTCCTCTATGACATACGGTAAAATTTTAATATATTGTGAAAAACTATGGCCTATCTAAACACATAGCCACAAAACTCCAGGAATGTCCATTACAGCTGCTGCTTTGGGTTTTCTTTTCTTTTCTCTTTTTTTCTTTCTTTTCTTTTCTTTTCTTTTCTTTTCTTTTCTTTTCTTTTCTTTTCTTTTCTTTTCTTTTCTTTTCTCTTCCCTTTCCTTTCCTTTCCTTTCCTTTCCTTTCCTTTCCTTTCCTTTCCTTTCCTTTCCTTCCCTTCCCTTTCCTTTCCTTTCCTTTCCTTTCCTTTCCTTTCCTTTCCTTTCCTTTCCTTTCCTTTTTTCTTCTCTTTTCTTTTTTCTTTTCTTTTATTTTTTCTTTTCTTTTTTTTTTCTTTTTTAGTAAGAACTGAACAGTAGAACTCAATTTACACTTTTTTTTGGCTGTTTTTTAAAGGAAGATCGAACTGGGCCAAAACATCCAAATGTGCTAAAGAATTACCCTCAGTAATTTACTGAGCTTTCCTTTATATTCATATGTCCATTTTTTCTTGGCTGTGATATTCAGCCTCCAGAGCTGTCTCTCCTGCTTCCCATCACCTTCATAGAATCACTTGCACTGCAAGTGTGCTTCATGAATAACTGCAGAGCAGCCCAGTTATGAAGGTGACTAAACTGGGGTTGGAGGTTTAACTTTTTCCTCCTATTTGGACTCCCTTTTCTTGGACTAAAACCCAAAACTCTTTTTTTTGGCTGCAATGAATGGTTCCACAGCTGTTTTCCCCTTCTCAGAGAAACCTTTCCACCAATCAGCAGTATTCCACACTGTAATCAACAGAATTGCTCCCAGTCCAACACAGTGTGATACAAGCAGCAGTAGTGTTTTGAAGAGGAGGAGTGAAAAACTGTGGTTCCTATGTCTGGGCATTCAAAACCTACTCTCAAAGATTAGAGGTCAGCTCTGAAAGTGTAAATTTTCAAATCTGGAGAATTTTGGGGGGATTCCCATTCTTACAGTTCAGAGGAAAGAAATCTCTCTGCACACAAGCACATCCAGTAGATAATCTCATACTGCAAATTAATTTGTAAGCAGCATAATAGTTCCATTAATAAGATTAATGCCAGGTACAGCTCTATGGATTATTGAAAAGACAAAGCACCTGATCCATGCAATTAGAATGAGATACCTGCATTAATTAGGATGCTCACCTGACAGCAATGGTTACATCAAACAGTTCAAGGAACTCAATCTCCTCCTCTGGTCATATAATTCCTTCTAGTTTGTGCTGTCAATAGCTTTATCAGTTTTTTTATATCATACATATTCAGGAAGAATAATAGTGTTGTTCTGACATGCAAGTGTAAAATCCTTTCTTTCTCCATCTTGGTTCTGATCTAAGTGATAATCACATGCTCAGCATCAGTTTTTGTGCTGGCTTATTTGAATTAGGGAAAAAATCCACAGTTCTGCTTGGTGAGAAATAAGGCAGCGTTAGCTCATCCTGTTCAGACACCAGCCACTTTCCTCCTTCATGTGAAAGCAGATTTCATCATGGTATCTGCACATTCACCCCATTAAAGAAATGAAGAAGGTCAGGTAACAGCCAAGGCAGGAGATAATACACTTTCATAATCTATAAACTCTCTAAATGTTACAAACCAAACCCAAATAACACACTGCTGGAGCAGAAAGTGCAGCTCAGGCCCATGATGTGCTGATGCTTCAGGATTTATCTCTATAGCAGGCACTCTGCCTGCCCCATAGCACTCAGTGCCCCTCCAATTCATGAAAGGGCCATGCAAATTTTTGGATCCTGCTGATACAGAGCCCAGAGCATGAGTAAAGATGAGGCCATGAACACCCAGTCAGTGTTACCTTGCTTGAGTACCTCCAGGGCACATCCCTTTCTTCCAAGGAGTTTACAACCACTTTGCTTGCCCTATTCTGCAGCATTAATAGGAGGGCTTCTATCACGCAGTGAGTTAAGCACCAGAGTGCAGCCTCACCCTAACAACCCATCCTTGGGAAAGGAAATCACTCTGTTCTGCTCTGTTGTACTCGTTCCCAATTACAGGCCAAGTATCTCAGTCATGAATGTCAAAACAGATACTATCTAGTTAAATGATACGAGGTAGGAGCAGTTAAGCCATAAGCTGTCATGCACCCAGAGTGATTGACAGCAAAGCTGTCCCCTGATGCTACTGGGGAACTAGCTTAATACTTAAGGTGAAGTGATGCCTGCTTAGCTGAGCCCCTGTTGTCCCACATTAGATGCAGTCCTGGCAGTGTTACTGTTGCCACATGCTATTTTCTCTCCTTTTTTTGGAAGATTACCACACTTCTCTATCTTTTTTTAAAATGTGTTGGGCCCTCTAACCTGCTGTGATTAATTTTCGAAAACCAAAGCTACAATTTAGACTAAAGAAATGCTCCATTTTTTTTATCTCTGCATCACATGAACCACGTCGTGTTCAAAACCCCGGGCCCCTTTGGGGGCCTGACACCCTGCCTGGGTTCCCTTGACTGCTGTAACCTGTAAACGATGCAACACTCCTTTGATTTTGGTCTGTGCAGAGTTTTGGCCATCGCTAGTTGTGCCCAGCTGTGAGATTAATGTGTCATTCTTGTTATGTCAGAATTACTGGCATGCTGGTCAGCTCATTTTGCTGAGCTACAGGAGCTGCTGGGCAGCATTGGATTCTCTCCAGCAGAGATGAAAGGAAGTATCTGGAGAGCTGAAGCTGGTGAATCTGTGCTTGAGATTTCACTGCTGAAGCTCTTAGAGTCACCTACTTTGTTTTGCCAGGCACTAGAATCGTTTCTGCCTCATCCTTTATTGTGAAGGTATTTGGTAAGAGCTTGCAGAGGAGAGCGAATAGGCTGGTCAGCCAAAATTGGCTTACCCACATGGTCACCCCAAGCCCTGACCTGACCTAACAGCCTGCTGAACCCATATTTCTCCCTCTATTCATCAAGCTGTGAGCAGGAGGGCGGCTGAGGGCTGACACTGGTCTATACTTGAAGCAAGGGGCTTCATCTGCACCCTGCACGTGGGTCATGAGCAAGCAGCACAGAAGCAAATGGGTGCAGTAGCACAGCCCCACAAGGAACGCATCCATGTGATGGATGAGGCAATGCAAATTTCCACTCCAATAATGACTTCTGGAATAAGAATAAAATAAATAATTAAAACCACCTCAAACCACAGCAGCTGGACATTGAGTCCTGCTTTGAAATCTTTGCCATCAGCTATGCTGAGAAGTGTCCTTTTTCCAACCCACATCCCTGTGGCTCTCTGAAAATCCAGAAACTGTTTACCCAATGGAGGGAAAATTGTGAATACATTTGGCTGGTTTTGTGCCTAATTAGAACAAAAAAAAAAAACCCACAAATCTTACAAAACAATCAGGAGATCTGTCAGCACATTTTTGCAAACCTGAACCATTTCTTGGGTCTTTATGTCCAAGCATTTGCAGTAGATTGGAGTCACAAATCCGAATCCCTCACATATCTAACGCACAACTGGCTGATAAGGCTGGAGTACCAATTCTAATCCCAGGTACACCACATTTTGTGGAGACCTTGCTCTAACCAAGCTTTATGAGAGTTAAATCCTGCCCTGGATATTCCCAAATCAGCATTTGGGGTCAGTTTGGGGTCAGAGTGAAAGTGAATTTTGTCCTTTCACTGAGAGGGCTTTCCCTCAGGCATGCATGTACCCCAGGAAGTATCTCAGCAAAGAGAGTTGCTAGAAGCACTGTGAGCTTCCGCATCCTGCCCTTTAACCATTTTTTTCATGGTACTTGGACACTCCAAGAAGTCACAGAAGCTTCCCACACCAGTGCAGGTACACACCAGGGACCTGCTTTACAAGTTCAGGTGCCAGCAATGCTCAAACCTCTGTTTCTTCAAGACGTATTTGAACTCTGTCCATGACGTTTGTCAAACAGGGAGGTATTTGGACAGTGTTCAAGTCTGCTATGTTTGAAATGTTCTCACTCTGCATAAATTTGTCAGGACTGAAGATTATGTTAAACGTTAGCTCACAGAGGGAAATCACGCAGCCAGCTTTCCTTCCCCCATGCACACTCCAACAGACTTGCTAACCACACAGACAAGGAACCCTTGCAACCCAAGTTCATGATTCAGTGAGCCAACCCTGAAATGTAATTCCAGTCCTGGAGTGAGAGATGCTCTCATTTTAACCCCATATCTGCAGAGCTTTACTTCTTTTTTTTTCTTTTTCTGCCCTGGTGTTTTGTGGCTTGTTCTTCATTGCAAAGAATTATAAATTCCTTGTGTGATGGTTTGGGAGTTACCTGCCCCCCAACACTTTGTAAAACCACCCAGACTAGACTCAGTCAGCTGGAAGTTGAGGACTGAAGCTCTATTTACAGCTTAGCACAATGTACAAACAGAGATATACACAATAGACAGGAATAGTTACAGAAATATACAAGTTAAAGGTAATACAGAAACACAATTCCACTCCCAGAAATCAGAGACCCCAGGAGGGGCTCCCAACCACCCTTCCACCTTCTTCCCACCCTCACCCCAGGGTTTGGCTTACATGCAAGATGAGTTTGGAGGATCAGCCAGGGGGGGTTAGAAGTAGAGTGGTTAGTGAGGTTATTCAGCAGAGAGGAGAAGGCAAAAAGCTAGAGACACCGAGACTCTCCAAGCCTAAGAGGGACAGTGTTGTCTATGTTTGTGTTCTTGTTCTTATACATCTCAGCAAGCCTATGAGTGAAGTAGACATCACCATTGCTTTCCTTTTCACAGCCTATAATTTTTTTCATTAAAATATTCCAATTAGCCTCAAACCAGCACACCTTGATAAAAGAAAATCTGGAGGCAGTCTGAAAGATCCCTCAGGAAGGCTTGAATGTTGTCAGAAGGCCTGAGGAGGAACAATTTAGCTGGCAGATAAATCATTGTAATAAGTGGCCTGACGTTGCTTTTGCACTTGGCCATGTGCAGTGACAATTGGTGAAAGCCTGTTGAATTGGTTATGGGAATTAATGAGGCAGGTATTATAAAATGTGTAGTTATTTTATTTCCAGAAAGCCCCACCCACAAACAATAGACAAATTAGTTAGATTGGGTTCAAAATTCGTTCAGGAAGATCTTTACAAGGATGCTTACAGGGAATTTAGTAATTCAGGAAAATCAGAAAACTGGATAAGTTTTGCTACAAAAATAGCTTTGCCCCCACTTACAAATAAAAGGCAGCCTGGAGCCCTAGGGAATATTTGTGCTACTCACGGCGGTGGAGCAGGAATTTGGAGATGCTCCCTTGGCTCCTTTTGCAGCACTGTCTTGAACTGCAAATTGTAATCCAGTGGTGGATCTACACTGCACAGGATCCAAAGTGAGCAAACCTGACAGAGTCCAAACTGACCACAGACACAGCTGCCACGGGGAAAGATTGTGGGGCAGCACAGGGCCAATCTGGGCTGCTCAGCAGTGTGCCCACCAACGGCAGCAGTTTACAGCAGAGGCAGGTCCCTGCAGCAGGAACTCAGGATGCAGCGGTCTGAAAGCGGGGACTGTGCACTTTCTTGTCACTGTTCTTACAGATGCCACTCACAGTCCAACTCCAGTCTGAGTCAAGGTCTGAGTCAAAGTCCCAGCCAAGGTTCCCCTCAAGGTCTGAGTCAAGGTCCCAGTAGACAATGTGCCCAGTTGCCATATATATATGCTGGGGCGATTTGCTCTCCTCCGTTCAAGCCCTCGAGGATAGGGTAAGGAACTTCGTGCCTACTTCTTTCCACATTCCAAACCCCTGGAGCCAGAGGTGGGGGGGAGCAAAACAGTTTCACACCCCATTCAAACCTCCAGTGGGGCAGGGACTTGGGTGTGCCCTGCCACACCTGTTTTCTCCTGGTGGTGTGTCTGGTTAATCCTTAAAAAGACCCTAATGCTCCATGTCACAGCAGCAGAGCTCAGCTGTAGCTGTGTGCTCATTCTTCTCAGCTGGCTGGCATTATTATTTGACTGTTCTCACTCTGGGCTGGTGTTCTAGTTCACCTTCAACCAGGTACATTAAAAACAGCTTCAAGAATGGCAACAGCACCATTTTCTGGGCAGTTGAGGACTCAAAAGCATGAAAGCCAAATAGGCAGAGGGAGTCAATCTGCAAAAGTCAGCTCAAAAATCAATAAGATGATTTATTTCCGGTGAGAAGATGCTGAGTAGTTATTTTAAAATGCCTTGGGATTAGACAAAATGTACTTCCCATCCCATTCATCTATAATAAGTTGTTGGTGCTTTCTGCATGGTTGAATTTCATGTCACATCTGTGTTGTATAGTAAAGTTCACCTGTACTAGTTGGGTTTGTTAGGTTTTTCTTTGTAGTCCACAGACTATTTTGAGACTGGGTTTGGTTGTTTTGGTTTTTTAATAAAACAGTATAAGCAGAGAGGACAACTGGAGCATCTCTGGGACATGCTCCCTGTTGGAGAGCCTTTCTTGTAAACAGAATTGTCCTCCTGAGGAGGATGGATGAAGCGCACTAAGTGCACTACGTAAGAGGGAAGTCAGACAAGTCTGCTGTGGGATCTAGGTGGTCTGCAATCCTGAGTTTACCTGGAGTTAACCTCAGCTAGTACTATCCTGCAACGTGTGGGTATCTGCACAAAACAGCATTATTTGAGGGGGAGGAATAATGCAAGCTTGCTCCTACAGGAACTTAGTAACAAGTAATGAAGGAAATATTAGCAAGCTAGGTAAAGAGAAAATACATGTACTTCTTTAGTTCCCTTCTAGTTCTCTTGAGCAGTGTATGTGCAATGGAGGCAAGCAAACTGAATTTAGGCGTCCTTTCTCCTCTACCTTTGCAAGATTTTAAATTGCACCTGGTGCATTTAGGACCTCCTATAAGAAATAAGTGTGACACTGAATGAGAAGGGCTGCCGCACCCAGCACGCTGCTCTGGTTTGAAC
Source organism: Semnornis frantzii (assembly GCA_013399775.1). NCBI lineage: Eukaryota > Metazoa > Chordata > Aves > Piciformes > Ramphastidae > Semnornis > Semnornis frantzii. The sequence continues at coordinate 25,527 of VWYK01082259.1, read as the reverse complement.
TCAAGACAGAGAGAGCTCAGGACCTCCTTTAAGAACTAAGTGCAACACTGAATGAGAAGGGCTGCCACACCCAGCACGCTGCTCTGGTTTGAACTCAAGACAGAGAGAGCTCAGGACCTCCTTTAAGAACTAAGTGCAACACTGAATGAGAAGGGCTGCCACACCCAGCACGCTGCTCTGGTTTGAACTCAAGACAGAGAGAGCTTGGCTCAGATTCATGCTGCAAGCACAAGGTTGGCAACCTAAACACCTTTGTGTTTTCCAAACTGCTCTCTGGGATGTAAACTTGATTTCCTTGTTTACTGGGAAAGCCCTACCACCTGTGCCTGCTAGCCTCACACTTTTCCAGGGGCACACTCCAGTGCCAGTAAATGTCAGCCCCAATGTTACCAACATCTTCAGTGCATGATTAGTACAATGATGGCGGGAGGGAATAAATAAATAAAAGTAGCCTAAAGATATACATTTGAACTCCAGTTATTCCTCCATCTGTTGATAGACCTAGCAGGCTGTGATGCTGAGCCTCTCCAGATTCCAAATTCAAGGTTTTCCAAGGTACTTAGCTGAGTTAAAGGCAAACCAAATACAGCAGCTTCAGTAAATCCCAGCAACCGCCCCATTGTCTGACAGTCTCAGTTCTTAAGCGAGGCAAGATTCAGCTTCATATTTTGACAGTGTGAGATTCAGGGCATTGATTGTGGGTGGGACAACTGCTCTTCTGAGGTCATAGGGACTACATTGCAACTTGTCAATGCCCAGCACACTTTACAAAATCGGGTAGGTGTGTTCAAGTACTTTTTAACCAGCACTTCCAGTAGTTACGGAAATCACTTAGAAAACTTTTTAAAAATACTCTAATTGCTATGAGTAAGCAGTAATAATGGTCAAGAAAGTTCAAGAAGGACAGGGAACTGGTTGAGAGGGTATAGCAAAGGGCTACAAAGATGATTAGGGGGCTGGAATATCTCTCTTATGAAGAAAGGCTCAAGGACTTTCTAGCTTGGAGAGGAAACGACTGAGGGGAAAATCTCCTCAATGCTTATAATGACTTAAAGTGTAGGTGTCAGGTGAATGGGGCCAGTCTTTTTTTCAGTGGTGCCCAGTGACAGAACAAGAGGTAATGGGCACAGACTTGAATATAAGAAATTCCATTTAAAATTGAGGCAGAACTTCTTTGAGGGTAGTGGAGCACTGGAATGGGCTGCCCAGAGAGGTGGTGGATTTTCAATCTCTGGAGTCACTCAAAACCTACCTGGATGCCAGCCTGTACAACCTGCTCTAAGTGAACCTGCTCTGTCAGGGAGTTTGGACTAGATGATCTCCAGAGATCCTTTCCAACCCCTATCATTCTGTGATTCTATGATTTTATACATTAAAAAATATAGAGTATAAGTTGTCCAGGAGTGATAGAAAGCCAGCAATGCCTTTCCCTGTGTAGTTAATGACTCATGAAATGGCACAGGGATGAATTAGCAGTCACAAACATACAGGTAGGTGAGCAATTTCCTAAATGCAATATTGATTTTAAAGATTAACAACATTTTCAGAGCTCGTGTACGGCCAAGAGTTTTCACCAGATGTCCAAACACCTAGCTGTGCAGCTAGAATGAAGACTTAAATAAGACTCTGAGTTGAAATAAATGTCCTATTTCCTAGTCTCTAATCTTGTTTGAAGCTCTGGGAGTCCCGCCATTCTCAGCATCAATTGGTAGTCAACAAGCAAATAAAGCCTATGTTGGATTAGTGGATTTATTCCCCCCTTAGGACCTGAACATTTTTTTCTTTTCTTTAATGTTCAGAGTGAAACACTTACTGCATAATAAAAACAACCTGAGTCAGATGCAAGATGCATAACTGTGAAAAATATGCTCATTGCTTCCCATGAAGCCTGCCAGTTTGGGAATGAGAGAGCCTGGCTTATGTTCAAGATTTGGGGACTGTATCATAATTTTGAATGGAGCCCAGGATGCATCTGAAATGGGTAAGTGGAAGAGCCAGGAGGCTTCATAATACTAAAAGCACTACTGGAAAAGTATAAAATGGACAAAACAATCAATCAGATGAAAGAATAATTAGTCCATGTGAGCTCCTTGCAAGAAGGACTGTGCTGTGTGCTCAGTGCATACAGCACTGAGCTGTTGCCAGCTCTGCTCACTCTCCTTGTGCTGCCTCACTCAGCAGCCCATCAGGGACAACTGAAGGGACTACTTTTCTCCTTCTAGAGGAATTCAAAGTGGTGAAATCAATCTTTTGCTTTAAGCTTCTCTTTTGAATGACAGACCCCCAACTTGGATCAGTGCCTCCAAAGACGTTTTGGTTCTAGTTAGGAGACAGTTGACAGGAGAAAATGCTTCATTTCTGGTCTCTGAGTGGTTCGAGCTGAACTTGATGGCAAACAAGATGCAAGTCTGAAATAAATGTCCCTTCACTCATTTATGGAGGAAATAATGATAGATGCATACAATCATATCACAGAGCTCAGCACATATTAATGTCAGGAAAGTTCATCTAAGCTCCACCCCCATCTTCATCTTGATTCTAACTCTGCCCAAAAGCAGATAAAGTGCAAATGGGCAAGAATCAGTGCTACTCTCCATGTGTAAATTCACGATCCCCAGCAGATTATCATCATATTTAAAGATGGAGCCAGTTAACAAAGGCTACTGAATAAAAATTTGGCAAGCTCAGAGTCTTCTCCTAGTGGTTTATTTCTTTGGTCCCACAACTGATTGAATTTGGACTCTACATGTGTTTTCTTTATGAGGAAAGACCTTCAGTGACTTTTCCTATCAGCTGTGAAAATCCAAAATTCAGCCGTTTGTGCCGATATGGCATCACAACATCTTTTGCAACCTCACAGAAAGTCTTGATACAGGTTTTGGTGGGCTCAGTAAAAATAAATACGGAAGGACCTGTCAAAGGTTAAGTCTGCAGAAATGCATTTCTCTCTCTGGCTACGGCTGTGATCTTACAGTGCTGCAGACTGCTATTCAGGCAGCAGCATCTCTTTCTTCACATGACATGAATCTCATATTGCCACTTGCTTCTTCTGTGGGAGCTGAACCTCAAGTTATTATCCAAGTTATTATCTAGGAGCTGGTACCTGAGCCCACATCCTGCATGCAGACACCTCACTTCAGCACTGGTACTTGCTTCAGCACTGTGCAGCTTGCTGTTGCTGTCATCACCCTATGACATGTCACCATCCTCAGGAGCGTTACCCCAGGTACCAGCATCCCGCAGTCCCTCTGTCACGGTTTCGTGCCATGGAACTACTGCCAGAAGTCATACTGCTAAAGGAGAAAGGGTTTACTTCAGCTGTGTTTGAAGAAAGTCTGAGTCCTGGCTGTTTTCTGACCAGGCTCTGGTCCCTGCCAGTAGTTAGAGGTTCAAATGTTCAACATGGCCTTCATCCAGTGATCCTGTTAGTGCTGCTTTGCTCCTTTGGTTTGAGTATCTTCACTGTGGTTTTCTACCTACATATTAAGATCATTTATGCTAGAAGCCAGGAAAATTTGGCACAATGAGCTACCTATTTTTATCTTTTCTCAAGACAACTAGCTTTATTCCATATGTACAGCCTGCTGACATCTCCTCTCTCTCTTTTTTTTTTTTCCCTCTTCATTAAACCATCTTGAACAGCATCTGTCTTATTCCAAGAAAGCTGTGAAGCGGCCTCTTCTCTGGGTAACACTTCTTTGGTCTGGCTCAATTTCTAGAAGTTATTTTTGTCTTGTGCATGTGTTAATTCTCTACTTGGAGGAAAAGACTGAGAAATAAAAAGGTTTAAGCTTACATATTTTAACTTACACATACAGTAGCCAAAGAGTATGGTTGGACCATCTCTTTCTGCTGGTGCACAGTAGCAACCTGATGAGCCATAGTAAATTTCTAACCTCTCAGGCTGGTGCTTCAACTGCCTTTGAAGATGCATTCTTCCTTCTTTGCACAGCCTTGCAGTTTGATTGTTTGATCAATACGTAAGTGAACTTTTCCTGAGGACTTTCATCTCTCCACATGAACACTGAGCATCTTGAAAGGTCCAGAGAAACTGCTGTGGTGAGATGCTCTATCAGGTAAGGCCAGGTCTCTTTCCTGGCCTTAACTGATGATGAAATGAAGACTAAACTTCCTAAACTGGCTTGTAAATGAGATGTTCTGCTGTGGTTTTCTACTACTTTCATCAAAAGGAGGAGGTGAGCATGGTATCATACAGCAGTCTATGCACCTGTTCCATCTACATGGGAGAAATGCTCAAGAGGAGGAAATTGTAGAAATTATATTCCATGGAGGAATTCCTGCTCAGGCATGGACAGTGGAATAGCTACAGTGACGAGAAGAAACAAATCCACTCCTCATCTTTACCACTATCAAGAGGGAACACAGAAAGCTCAGATAGGTTCAAAACCACCACAGAGGCACATGTGCTCCCAGGGAGGACTTATATTTGATCCCTGGTTTAATTCTAAAGATACCTTAGCTGAGATATCTATGACACCTTCCAGTTTTCTTCCTGCATGCTGTCACGTGGGGATTGTCTGTCGTCTGAAACTGTGAAAGTGCAGCAGTATCACCTAAGCAACAGGACTCACAAGCTCCTGATGACCAGGAAACAGTTGGTCACTTACACCTGCCTGATGTCCTCCATGGGGCTGTTTTATTTGATCTCAGTTGTGATGGTTTGGGAGTTACTCACCCCCCATGCTATGAAAAATGACCCAGACTAGACTCAGACAGCTGGAAATTAAGGACTGAAGCTATATTTACAGCTTAGCACAATAGACAAGCAGATATATACACAATATACACTAATATTTACAAGAATATACAAGTTAAAGGTAATACAGAAACACAACACCCCTTCCAGAAATCAGAGTCCCCAGGAGGGGCTCCCAACCACCCTTCCACCTTCTTTCCACTCCTCTACCTTATCCCAGGGTCTGCCTTACATGCAAAGTGAGTTTGGAGGATTGGCAAGGGGAGTTAGAAGCAGAGTGATGAGTTGGGTTACACAGCAGAAGGCCAGAAGACACAGGAGCTCCCAGAGACAGACTCTCTGTGTTATCTGTGTTTGTGTCCTTGTTTTTATACATCTCAGCAAGCCTATGAGTGAAGCAGACATCACCATTGTTTGCTTTTCACAGCCTGTAATCTAATTTTTTTTTTCCTTAAAATATTCCAATTAGCCTCAACCAGCCCATCAGTTATTCCCACTGTGCAAATTTTTCACCATTACATTCCTTCCCTCCTCACTCTTGATGGGCCAGCATCACTTTAACGTGGCCATGCTGGCATGTCACCAAGTTTACAAAGCACTGCAGTCAGCAGGTTGCTCCAGCAGAAGCCTTTTTGGTTCCTCCTGGGCAGCACCACCCCAGCATTTGAATATCAGAGCTATGAGGATCCGAGGCTGGACGCTAGCCCAAGTTCCCTTAATAACAGCCCAGCATGAGTCCAGATGAGCTGTCAAGCTGGCTGACAATGCTGCTTTACATTCACGATAATATATTTTCCTAATTTAATCTCTAAAATGGAAGTGCACATTTCAGCTCATGATTTCCAACTTATCTTCTATTTCCTTTCAGCTTTTCAATGTTTCTGAAATGCCTTATGCTAGAGGCAAAACACACTGATTATGATGGGGCTTTTCTTTTAGCAGCTGCCACTGAGCGATGTCACATGCGGAGAAAATGGAAAGTTGACTCTGCCCAGTTGTGTCAAGCATCTGAAAAGAAGAGAGGAAAAAGGCAGTGTGGTAAAAAGCAGGTGGCAACTGCTGCTGTTGAATCCTACCTTACAGGAGGGAGTTTTTAAGAATTTAGATATGGTGAAGCTCTACAAGGTGAGTAATCTAACAAAAATCAGCCCATTGAAAATGCATGACGTGTTAGCCACAACGATTAACTGAGCTTTGGCTTTACAGCATCAAGACAAATGCATCAGTGTATTCTCAAGAAGGACAGGGAAGATAGGGAGAAATTAATTTCCATCATGTGTTTGAAAGAAATGCAGCCCCAAATCTCATTTATACCAATGGAGCAAAGTCCACCCCCTCCACAATAAATGAGAAATTCTTTTTCTCATTCCAAGTATGAGAATCCCAGCACACTGGGATTTCAATTTGGAAACTAAAGTGAGTACATTTCCCCTCCCACTGGCAGGCTGTAGCCTTCCAAAAATGCTACTGATGTACATGTTTGCTGATCTCATCTTCATCTTTAACACCCAGACAATTGCAATTAGCATGTGAGCTGGCTTGGGGGGGAGGCGGAGCTTCACGATGACGTAAAGTGTATCGTGCAACACTGTGGGATGCAAGGTTTCTGTTCGAGTGTGTCCTCTGCCTACAGGCACAGAAGATGCTATACTTGTATCCAAACTGGGAAAAATGCAGCAAGACACGTAGTTGCTTGTTGCCTTCAAACAGCAGCTGTTCTGAAGCAGCACATCTCTCTGCCAGCTTGCTATCGAGAGACACCGCACTCTGTCAGGGCAACCTCGATTGGAAGCAGCTTGTTGTGACAGCCTAGGGAAAAGCCTGCCTCAGATCAAAAACTCCCTCTTTGTCTTTGCAGAAGGTTCTCCCTCTCTTTTTCAAGGTAACCTTCTTGGAAGCATCACTTTGTGCTCTAGCCTCCATTTCAGTTAAAACTGTTCCACCTTAGTGAGAGGCTGAGCCCCACAGGTGAACGGCCGGGGAAGAAGGACTCATCAAACCTAGCAGCTCTGAGTGACTTTCTTCCTCCAACAACAATTTTGCTGCTCATAGGGGGCATTGATTTTCAATTGATTCATTACCCTCAGCCTATTTGGGAGTGGGAAGTTGGAATTTCTCAACCTAATTATGTGACTAGAGGTCTGACATTTCTCTGCTGTGAAAGAAGGAGCAGGGAACATCATGTAAGAAAAAATTGCTGGAGAAAGCAAAGTCAGGGAGAATCTCCAAACAGAGCTTCTCCTCTGGGCTGCATGTTCGATCTGAGCACTGCAATGGGTCACCACAGAACCAGATGGCACTGAACTGTGAGCAAGGGCTGCTGGCTCTGCTCATGACCAGGAGGGTGGGAGCCAGGCTGGCACACCTGCAAACAATGCCTGCAGAAGAGGCAGGCTGGCAAGCTCTGCTCTCTGAATCTGTGGCTTTCCAGCTCACTCCCATCCTCTGCAAGGGCACCTACTGCCTGGCAAAGGCAGGACACAGCTGCTTTTTCCAGTCATGTCTATATCTCTTGGCCGCTGCTCTCCCAGAGCCATGGCAGACCCTGCCTCTTCAGTTCTTTGAGCCCATGAATGCTGCTGGCTCAAAGGCAAGAGCACCAAGAGGCAAATTTCAGCTCAGCACAGCTGCACTTTTTGCCCACGCAACACATTTTGGAGAAGGGAGAGGCACACTGCAGTGGACACGCTGCACAGACTTTTCCCACCTTGCAATCCCTTTTTCACAACAGATTGGACATTTCCAGTTGAGGGACTGGAAAAAAGCTTTCCCCAAACAATAGCTGGAGGATGGATCTTGTAGAATGGCTGGCTGCCATCCCTGCCTGTAGCACTGACCATAGCAAAGCTGTGCCACACATCACACCAGGGCTCCGTGGGAACAACACCATCTCCTCTCCTTTCCTTTAACCACCGTGGGAGCTGAAGTTCAAATCTGTGCCATGCACTTTGAAAATGTGAGAGATTAATTTAGTCCCTCAAAATATTCCTGCCTTCCAAAGCACACAGAGCAAGCATGGCTCTCATTTAGTGCTCATGCTCCGTGAAGAGGTTTTCATGCTCACAGCAGGGAAGCAGGGATTGTTTTATTCAGAGCAAGCAAGAAAGAAAAGCACATCTGATGTAGAGCTGACAAAGGTTGCAATGAAGATGTAGTGCTGGGGAGGGAGGGGGATGGAAAAGCACTCACAGAATGGCTTTCAATTAGGTGTCTTATTTTGTTCACAGGGTTGGGGAGACATTTTAAAGTGAACTGTTTTGTAGGCAGGTGGTGGTTGTGGAGGATCAGTGCCTTCCGCCAGGATGCTCATATCTCTGCACGAAAGCAAAAGAGAGGTACCTCACAGCTAATGTTAAATAATGAAAGCAGCCACACATGCCTATTAACAGCTGATGGAGCACTGTTGCATCCATTTTCCTGATAGATAGCTGCACTTTCAACCCCCTTTCACAATACAGCAGACATTCATCGCATGCGTGGCCCAGATGTTCCCTTGGACTCCTCTTACTTTAGCAAGACCAGGATGTGAGGTTTGTTTCCCATTAGCATGTAGTTTTCAGAGATTTAGAGTGGATTTGGCCTAAAACACAGGATATAAGAAATCTGTTCTTACAAACTTGGTGGAAATCCTAATAGCGTGTTCCCTAATAGACCTCATCTATTTTCTGAGTTGTTGAAGACAGCTCTTGAGACCTGAAAATGTATTCCTTACATGCTTCTATTCACAGTTTCTTTAGTACGGGCTTTCTTTGGATTACATTTCCACCACAGGATCTCCATGGACACTGTGTTTGAATGGTTTGTTGGGATATGCTCTGGGCTTTGTCACTCACATCGCTTTGGCAGTGCATCTCCTCATGGATCACAGAGGTCTAACAGAGCAATTTACCCCCACCAGATGCCACAGGGAAAGGCTTTGAGATGAGGAACTGTTAAAAGCATCTATTTGGGCATAGTCCAGAGCTCTAGCCCAGCAGGGCACTAGGTCAGGCAGCTGCTAGAGAGAGCTGGAAGGGCTGGTGGGGTGAGAGGCACTGGAAAGCAACCATTCAGTGAAATGAAGCCCCAGTTACATTCTCTGCACCCAGCACCATGCCAGGGTCAGAGCAGTGCTGTCTACCTGCTGCTGTCTGAGAATTACTTCCATTTTTCCAGAGAAAAGGCTGTGCCTTGAAGAAAGACACTTCAGCTCTGCTTCAGGGCATTCTTGGGTGATGAGAACAATCCAACTATGCTATGCAAGAATATAGAAATGCCAGGTAGTTCATAACCTCCAATGATGAAAAGCAACTGCAACAATACAAAAGCATTGTCCAAAGGGAAGCAGTGGGTACCTTGTTCAACAATGGGTATATGCTCTGCAGTCCACCACGCTTCCTCAGAAGATAAATCCTAGCAATAATTCTTTCTGTGAATTCAACTTGTCCTTAATTTCTCTTTAGGTGTATTTAGGTTAATTTCTCTTCAGCTGTAGGTTCCTGGTTGTGAAACCATTCTAGTTATACACTAGGAAATGTAATAATAAGGATAACTCATTAAATTAATTATTTAAAGAAGGCTGGGCAACCTCCATCTCTGAAAGCCTCAGGAACAAACAGCCTAGTGAGGAATATTTTTGGCATCACCGATCCTGCCCTGGTGCACAAGGGTGGAGGAGTCATCTTGAATTCTCTTTCTACTCTATTTTCTCTCAATGACAACCATGCACCAAGCCTGAGAGGAAAACTTCCCAGGAATAATGAATAAGTATTTAAAAAGCACCAAGAGATCCTCAGTGAAGACAGTATGTCCCAGAAACTGTTGTATTTGTTCTCATTCAGTTCTTGGATTTGACTTTACTGCATGTCATAGAAATCATAGAAATCATAGAATGGTAAGGTTGGAAGGGACCTCAAAGATCATCTAGTTCCAACCCCCCACCACAGGCAGGGACACGTCCCACTAGTACAGCTCACTCAAGGCCTCATTTGTGCTTGTTTTTATCTGTACAAACAGCAGAGGGAAAGGCAGAGAAGCAGCAGGGGAGTGAGCAGGATCAGTGGAGAGGCAGACACTCCTCTGGCAGTGCCTGCTGCTTCTCCTACCTCATAACATGTATCAGCTCCACGGCAACACCACACTCTGAGGATGGGACTCACCACTCTTACTTTTATACATGAACAGTGATTTGTCTCTACCCCAGTTGCTCAGATTGGTTATGCTGCAGAATAAAACCCTTCCCCCATTTTCTGTGGAGGGACTGTAGCTAAGGGTTGCACAGCAGTGCACTGAAAGGCATACTAAGTCAGGATGAGCCTCTGATGCCCAGTTCTGCCTGGGACCACTCTGCCCATATGATAAGTCCCACTGAATAAAATTAAGTTTTCATAAGGCATAGCATTGTGGCCAAACCATCTAACTTTAAGGATGCACAAATCATTTTGGAGAAGCAGAAATCATAAAAACTAGTTACCAGTGTCAGGCTGTCTTGAAATTGAGGCCTGCCATAAATTTTCTGATGCCGAATGAGAGCTAAAGAAACACTGCAATAATGTTGTCAGCAAGCTTCTATAAAACCTGCAGAAACTAAATACCTCTAAGACCATCCTTCCCCAGCCAAATTTGATGCAAGTCAGCCTCTAGGTTCAACGTGTGCACACATGTTACAGAGCACAGTGGTGCTGGTTTGATTTCTGCTAAACCAAATTGAAGTGAGATTCTGACTCTGCTGAAGTCAGTCATACCTCTCTGTCCAGGAGTTTGCTCAGAGCAAACCTGAAATGGTTTCTTTCCACAGGAAGGGAACGCTGCCATCTGAGCTCTTTGAAAATGCAAGTACTTCCCCACCATGCTTTACTTTCTCATTTACTTGAGTGATCATAAACCTATTGTCTTAATTTTAATAAGACTCCATTGAGTTTAGTATAAATATCTCCATCCCATCATCTTACTAGAAGAGAAACAATAATAACTTCATTATCTCTTACCTAGAAACTAATTATAATTTTCTAAATTCATAATCAATACTTGAAATCTGTCCTGTCTCAGTGAAAGGTTTGTCAATATTTCATATGTTGTTAATAATTCATGGGCTTATTACACAACCAAACAGGAACCTAACTGCAGAAGGCCTCAGCACAAGTAAAACGAAGTGGAAGAATGCAAAACCTGAGGGTATGAAGCGAGGGGGAGATGGATAGCTGCTCATGCATGCATCACACTACCAGCCTGCTCTACAACTCTGATCTGTGAGGGTAAGGCTGCATTCACAAGACAGAAGAGATGCTTGGAGAAAATAAATATGCCCAAAAATATAAAAATCCTCAACTCACTTAGAAGGGAGACCAACATTTTTTTCAACAATTATGTCAAAATTTGTTGTTTCCAGTAGAAGTGTGCATGAGGACAGGAGGGATGAGGACTGATGCTTTTGAGAAGCAACCAGCATTGTATTGGCTTAGCTGTACCATCAGCTCTAAAAATGCAGAGATATAAATTACAATCTCCCCAATATTCCTCCTGTCTTAAGTCAAACATTTGTCAAACATTTGTTCTTTGTTACTGCAGTGCCATAAGGGTTGATTCCATGTGCCTGAACTCAAGTCACCCAGGATGATGTAGTTTATAAGTAAGCCCTTCACTGAACATCTCAGGAGATACAAAATCTGCCTATGGCAGAGGGTTGGAACTAGATGATCCTTGAGGTCCCTTCCAACCTTACCATTCTATGATTCTATGATTAAAACCAACAGAACACATGGAAGCACAATTTCTATGATGAGAAAAAGAGTAAAATATCATTTCTGATGATCTCACTGGCATTTGGAAGTGCTCATCACCACTTTTTGAAGAGGAGAGAACCCAAGGAAACGTAGGAACAGAGTGCTCCTCAGGTCAGCCTGGCATTTGTTGTCCCGTGCGTGGGAAAACACTTTCACTGAAAATAAGATGTTACAGTCATGAGGACTTGGAAGCAAATTAGGGAAATTGTTGGCAGTGATCCTGAGCAATTAGGGACAGCTGCCTATGTGCTGGCACATGTGTCACAGGAGAATGCAGAGCCCACAGAAGAGACGCAGTTCTTCTGGACCCTGCACAGAGATGTGACGAAAGATGACTTCTGCCTCCTGAACTGTGGAGTTCAAGCAGCTGTAGCAGTGAAATCAAGGCTTAGCACTGCTTTCCCAGTGAAAAAAACACCCAGCAGTGAAGCAGCAAACGCTCTCAGCAGTGCAGGGTGTGCACAACTCCCATCTTCTAAGTGCTGATGCAGCATCCGGCACACAAGACCATCCTCCCCATCAGGCTGTTTAATGAGTGCAGAACTAGATGTACAGGGTCTGAGCAGCAAGGTTTTGGTAACATGGGGGACCTACATGGATGCATCCTGTGAGAAGCTGCTAGAAGCTTCCCTCATGTCTGACAAAGCCAATGTCAGCCAGCTCCCCGCCAGAACCACCACTGGCCAAGGCTGAACCCATCAGTGACAGCAGTAGCACCTCTGGGATAACATATTTAAGAAAGAAGAAGAAAAACTGTGCAGCAGCAATCAGAAGAGAGAAGTGAACGTATGAGAGAAACAATTCTGCAGACACCAAGGCCAGTGAAGAATGAGGCTGAGAAGGTGCTCCAGGCGCTGGATCCAAGATTCCACTCCAGCCCTTGGTGAAGGGTTATACACCTGCAGCCCATGGAGGACCCCATTCCAAAGCAGGTGGATACCCAAAGGAGACTGCGACTCCATGGGAAGCACACACTGGAGCAGGCTCCTGGTACGATTTGTGACTCCCTGGGGGATCCATGCTGGAGCAATCTATTCTAGAAGGACAGCAGAGCCATGGAAGGTCCCATGCTTGACCAGTTTATGAAGAACATAAGGGAAGACTCAGAATGGAGAAGTTCATTGATAACTGTCTCCCATGAGAGGGATCCTATGCTGGGAGCAGGGAAGAGTGTGAGGAATCCTCCCCCTGAGAAGGAAGAGACAACCAGTGATGATCTAATGATCTAAGCACAATTCCTGTTCCCTGTCCTCCTGTGCCAGGGCAGGGTGGGAGCTAGAAAAAAATGGGAAGTAAAGCACAGGAAAAAGGAAGAGGTGGGCAGAAGGTATTTAAGATTTAGTTTCTATTTCTCATAATCCTACTCTGACTTGATTGGTAATAAATTAATTTCCTCAAGCTGAGGCTGCTCTGCCCATGACAGTAACTTGTGTGTGATCTCTCCCTGCCCTTACTCAACCCATAAGCTTTTTGTTACATTTTTCTCTCCCCTGTCCGGCTGAGGAGAGCAGCGACAGAGCAGCTTTGGTGGGCACCTGGCATCCATTCAGGGTCAACCCACCACAGTGGGAGTGCACTCTACTTTTTCTTTTCCTTAGCATTCCTATTACACTTCATGAGGAGCAGGTTAGGCACATCTGTAGCACAATCCCACCCAGAGTACTTCTCACTGCACACTTGTCTCTTTTTCCTTTTTTTTTTTTTTTTATTACATTATTCTTTTTATATCATTATCAACTTTTTATAAGTGACTATAAAGTAGGTGCAGGAAAGTAAAAGTCTTCAGAGTAAGTAAATGGACATTGTGCTAAATGAGTTATGTCTTTGATGCTATTATCTCTAAATCAGCATAGATTACTCAGGCTACGGGCTTTTAGAATCATAAGTGGCTGAGATCATTTCTCAGTTCATCATCCTATTACCCGTAATGAGAAAATACTTCTAAATATGAAGATTACTCTTCCGAAAGATCCCTTGTGAACAATTCCCCATGCACTAACAATATTTATTAACTCTTTTCTTTCTGCATGGAAGGGACTGAGAGAAACACAAAGTCCTCAAGGATTATCCCGAAGCATTCAACGGCTCTGAATTGCTATCATTCTCCTGGGACCCCTTTAGCTCTGCGCTTGCATCTCTAACAGCATTTTCTTATTTCCACCTCTGTGGCTGCTTTTCTGCAGTATGTAAATTCCTCTGCTGGTGCTGAACTTGGAATGTGATAAAGCCTTTCGAAACTTCATTTCATTATTTTTGAGTGGCTCTGTTTGTGCTGGTTTTAAGTTCTCATTTCATCAAGCATAAATTTTACTAATTCCCCAGCCAATGATTTCTACTTACAAGCCTGACAAAGTGGCAGGGCCCTATCCCTGTTCCAAGTGAGGAAGAATCTTGGCATAGCCATGATGAAGCTTCCCTGTCACTCCTTTATATTTTCACATTGTCACTGATTCATTTCCTTATTGCACAGGTGGAATTACCAGTTTTATTTATTGGGCTACATGTTTCTAAGAACCCATTTAATGCACAGTTTCATGAGACAGTTTTCATGGAATATAAACTTCAAATTCCAGCTCTTGAGTAGAGGATGTCTTTCACCTTCCACTAAGTAATAGGTTTGTAGAAAAATACCTACTTCTTCTGGGCAAGGTGAGATTTCAACATATCACATTGTTGTGGTAGGCCAAAGCAGGCCAAAATAGGCTTATCCACATCCTGGCTTGCCCAGACATGTTTTTCTGCTCTTCCTCCTTCTATTTGGGAAGAAGCAACCACCGGAAAGAGGACAAAGAATCTGGAGCCACCGAGCCTGAGGACCCTGGCCATTTGCATCCTGTGGTAAACAAGGTACACAGGCTCAGCTTGTGCATGCCTTGTGCAGGGCCCGTGCTCTGCCCTAAAAAGTGTAAAGCAAGCCTATGGCTTCACCTGATATGGTCAAGCTTGGCCAACTGCCATTCTCATTGGCTATTCTGTGTCTAAAGGCACATGAGTCTCAGGCTGCATTGATAAAAAGAAATGAGCAGGTGACACAGCCTGCTCTGCCCTTGTATCCATGCTCTGTATCCGTGCTTGCTGCTTGCTACTGCCTTATTGTATCCTGAACTGCCTGGAAACTGCCTTCCAAGAGTTTATCAGGAACAGGTTCTGAATGCCTCCATGCGATCGGCCTGCATAGCCAGCGTGACATCGTGCTGAAACTGCACATGGCAAGACATCCTGCCTGCACCTGAATGTCTCCTACCAAGATGGGAAGTCCTGAAGATATACAGATCATCCAGAGAGATCAGGACCAGGTCAGAGATAGTCTGCCTCCTTTCCCTAGCACCCTGAAGCCTGGGAAGAATATGAAGTCTCAGTGGCAGACAGTAACAGAATTCCCTGAAAGCATTTGGGTACTGTCTGAAGCTGTATCCAGCCCTGCCAGTAGGGAGATAATTTTGTGAGTAAATACTTAAAGCCTCTTGTAACTCACCACTGCCTTCTGCCGTAAGCAGAAAGGAGCTCCTTGAATCCATCTAGTGGGCAAGCAGTGCAGTGACTGCAAGTGGTACATTAACCACAGTAACCTTCTCTTCCAGTTGAGTTCAATTAATGTTATATATTCTTGCTAGTTATTTCTAGATCCTGTGTTATTACCTGTAAAAAGTTTCCATGACCGTGCAAAGAACTGATTATTATTAAAATTAGTGGTCAGGGTGGTGACAGTTCTGAATATTGAATATTAATAAACAATATTAAATTTTGAAAAATATCATCTCACATTAATTAATTACTCTTCCATAACACACATCTATGAGCTAATTTCATCCAAGGAATGCTAATGGTATTCCTGAGTTTGCCCCCACTGTATTTCCAGTACAGAAGTTCAGGTCTGTGGTTAAAGCATCCATACAGTCCTCCTGCATGTCCCTTGCAACATTACTTTAGATCACCTTCTGATAGCATCCACGATAAGGTCAATATCTGGCTTGACTATGAACAATTGGGCATCACAGAGTAGGTTTCTCAAGGTCTTAAATGCACTGCAAGTGTGGGCTTCTCCACTTTTTCTTCTTCATTGTAAAACTTGCCATGCTTAGGTTTGCCAAATTAATGCCATATTTTTAGCTGTGTAAAACCACACGTCTGTTAATCACACATTTTTTTCCTTTTGCAACAAAGAATGAAGCAAATGCAGGTTTTGCTCCAGGTTAACACTTGGAAATTACACAAAGAGAAATTGCTACTTCCAGCTCCTGCCCTGCTTTGCTATTGTT
>VWYK01082249.1:6060-18194 GCA_013399775.1 Semnornis frantzii | reverse complement strand
GTTCTGTTTTCACCCCCAAATTCCTACTTCCCCCCCAAATCCTAGTCCCTAACTGCTGCTTCCCCTCCCAATTCCTACTTACCAATTCCCTCCTCCCAATCCCTACCTTCCTCCCCTCCAGCTCCTCCTTACCCCCTCCCAAGTCCTCCTTTCCCCTCTCCACTTCCTACTCCTCCCCAATTCCCAGTTTCCCCAACTCCTTCCTCCCCTCCACCATTACCCCAAATCCCTACTTTTCCAACTCAAATCCCTTTTCTCATCCCAATTCCCACTTCCTCCCCATTCCCACTTCCCACCCACTCCTCCTCCCCCTCCCCCCATTTCCTACTTCCCTCTCCCCAAATTCCTTCTTCCCTCCCAATTCCTGCTTTCCCTTCCCCATCGGGCCCCCTGTGATGCCCCCAGCCTGTCCTTAGACCACCACTGCTTGTCCCCCTCCCCAAAATGAAGCTCCTGGGCACCACCACATCTCACTTACCCTCCCTGCAGCCTCCTGTTGGCAGCCCTAACCCCACCAGTGCCAACTTTGCCCCCCACCCTCATCCTCCTGCTCTGGCTCCCCGCAGGCTGCAGACCAAGAGGTGCTTAGAGAGCAAGAAAAATCAGGACAGGTGCAGATCTGGGGGGGGGAGGGTTCACCCCCATCAAGCCCCTCCATTGCAGCCTGGCCACACTCCCACCCCCCCAGAGCAGGGTTCCAGCAAGCTGAGTGGCATCCTGCACCCCACTCCCATCTCCACAGGCCCCTTCCTTGCTGTGACAAGGCTCCAGGGCTCAATTCCAGGGAGGTGAGGAGGGGCAACTTCAGTGACTCCCCCACCTCGGAGGAAGGAGAACCTCAGGGGATGACCTCCCCCACCTCTGAGGAAGGAGAACCTCAGGGGATGACCTCCTCCACCTCTGAGGAAGGAGAACCTCAGGGGATGACCTCCCCCACCTCTGAGGAAGGAGAACCTCAGGGGATGACCTCCTCCACCTCTGAGGAAGGAGAACCTCAGGGGATGACCCCAGCAGAGCTGAGGAAGAGGAAAAGCCCAAAGATGGAGCCTCCAGCCCCCAAGTGATTCATTGGAGGCCAATCTGGGTCAGTTCCTCTTCATTTTTATACAGAGGAGGCAGATTTGGGGCAGATCAGAACAAACTGTCCAGCTCCAGCAACTCCACAGGGCAAGGAGAAGGATCCAGGAGCTGCTTCCTGCATGTCCTGGAGCAACACAACCCACCCCAAGCAGCTCTGTCCTGCTGTGTCCGACCCCAGGGCCCCTCCAAGCTGAGGAATCATCCCTGGAGAGGAGCAGGAGCCACAGACACTCCATCTGCAGGGGCTGGGCACCACAGTCTCTTGCTTTCCCTTCTCATTTCGGGGTTGCCTTGTGCCTGGCAGGTGCCTTCTGGAGCAGGGCCAGGGTGTCCCTCTTCTCCACCCTCCTCAGCTGCTTCTTCTTGGCCCTCTTCAGCTTCAGTGGGTTCCGGATCTGGGGAATCAGGGAGGGTTAAGAATGGGATTTTCAGGGAGAGAGGGGCAGGCATGGTGGAGCTGTCAGCTTCCCACTCCTGGGCACGGAGCTGTGGGATGGGATCTGGAGCAGCGACTCCAAAGTCTGCCCATGAAACCAGCCAGCTCAGCAGATGAACCCACAACTCCTCCCTGGGAACATCTCCCAGCTCTGGTGCAGGCAGAGGACAGGAACAAATCCATCCTCACCACCACTCTGGGGCTGTGCAAGTCTTCTCCACACCCACCCTGAGCTCCCAAGTTCCCAGCTGGAACAGCCACGATTTCCCCCACACGCTCATGCCTGGATGCCCACCAGCACCATGCTTCCCTCCTTCTGTCACCCCATTTGCTGGCCAGCCCCATGGTGACCCCCTCTTTGGTTTCCTCCACCTTCAAAGAGAAGTTGTGGCCCCCCCCTCAGCCCCACTCTGGAAGGCATCAGAGGAGAAACCTCCCTGCTGCAGCTGGGGTGGTCTGGAACGTCCCAGGCCTCCCAGTGCTGCTCACAGGAGGAGCAGAGGAGGGCAGCTGGGGGTGCCAAGGAGGGCAGCTGGGGGTGCCCCTGAGGAGGGCACGCGGAGGGGGCGCCCCCGAGGAGGGCACGCGGAGGGGGCGCCCCCGAGGAGGGCACGCGGAGGGGGCGCCCCCGAGGAGGGCACGCGGAGGGGGCGCCCCCGAGGAGGGCACGCGGAGGGGGCGCCCCCGAGGAGGGCACGCGGAGGGGGCGCCCCCGAGGAGGGCACGCGGAGGGGGCGCCCCCGAGGAGGGCACGCGGAGGGGGCGCCCCCGAGGAGGGCACGCGGAGGGGGCGCCCCCGAGGAGGGCACGCGGAGGGGGCGCCCCCGAGGAGGGCACGCGGAGGGGGCGCCCCCGAGGAGGGCACGCGGAGGGGGCGCCCCCGAGGAGGGCACGCGGAGGGGGCGCCCCCGAGGAGGGCACGCGGAGGGGGCGCCCCCGAGGAGGGCACGCGGAGGGGGCGCCCCCGAGGAGGGCACGCGGAGGGGGCGCCCCCGAGGAGGGCACGCGGAGGGGGCGCCCCCGAGGAGGGCACGCGGAGGGGGCGCCCCCGAGGAGGGCACGCGGAGGGGGCGCCCCCGAGGAGGGCACGCGGAGGGGGCGCCCCCGAGGAGGGCACGCGGAGGGGGCGCCCCCGAGGAGGGCACGCGGAGGGGGCGCCCCCGAGGAGGGCACGCGGAGGGGGCGCCCCCGAGGAGGGCACGCGGAGGGGGCGCCCCCGAGGAGGGCACGCGGAGGGGGCGCCCCCGAGGAGGGCACGCGGAGGGGGCGCCGAGGAGGGCAGACTGAGCAGTTCCCCATGGCCTGCAGGCCACAACTCACCACTTGCACAATCTCTGCCTTCCTCTCGTTCTCCAGGCGCCGTCTGATGTTCTCCTCCCTTCGCCGTTTCTTCTCCTGAGGGAGCAGCAGCAGCAAACCATTCCCTGTGGGCTCCTCCCTCTGAGCCTAAATCCCACCCAGTATGGACCCACCAACAGCAGCCAGGGAGCTGCAGCAGCCCAAGCATGAAACCTGTGGCACAAAGCTCAGCTGGAGGCTGGAAGCCACCGAGGGGCTTTGTGCTGTGAGTGACATGCAGCTCGTGACTGTCACTGCCTGGCCTGGGCACCAGGCAGGAGCTGCCACTCACTGAGACCTGCCCAGGATAAGGAGGTCAACCCTGTGAAGCTCAACCAGGGCAAGTGGAGGGACCTGCCCTTGGGGAGGAACAGATGTTCCTGAGGGGGGCCCTGCTGGAGAGCAGCTCCAAGGAGGAGCTGGCAGTGCTGGTGGACAGCAGTGTGCCCCCACGGCCAAGAATGCCAATGGGCTCCTGGGGACAGGAGGAAGAGTGTGGACAGCAGGGGAAAGGAGGTTCTCCTGCCCCTCTACTCCAGCCCACTTGGGGTGAAGAACTGGGTCCAGTTCTGGGCTCCCCAGCTCAGCACAGACTGGGAGCTGCTGGAGAGAGTCCAGTGCAGGCTCTGAGCATGCTGAGGGGCCTGGAGCAGCTCTGGGAGGAGCAAAGGCTGAGAGCCCTGGGGCTGAGAGCCTGCAGAAGAGCAGCCCCAGAGGGCATCTGCTCAGTGCTCAGCAGCAGCTAAAGGAGCTGTGGGGGGCAAGAGCCTGGGGCCAGACTCTTGTGAGTGGTGCCCAGGGACAGACCAAGGGGCAGAGGGCACAAAGTGTCAGGCAGGAGGTTGCATGTGAGGCTGAGGAGAAGCTTGTTTGGTGTGAGGGTGTTGGAGGCCTGGAGCAGGCTGCCCAGAGAGGTTTTTCCCTCTCGTTCCCGCTGCTTCCCCTCCTGCAGCTGCCGTGCCAGGTCCTGGACAAGCTTCTTCTCCTGCCTCTCCTTCATCTTCCGTACCCAAGAGCTGTGAAGGGCCTTGTCCTGGATCATGTGTGAGAACCTGGGCAGGCAGAGGGGTCGCGTTGGCAGCTGGAAAAGGCAGAGCTCAGCTCTCCGCGGCTCACAGAAACCCTCCACAGCGTTTTCACTCCGTGGCGCTGGGTTCAGAAACAGGCGGCTCCTATGGGGGGTCTGTCTCTGGGGCTGAGCTCAGGCAGTGCCTGCGGGGTGCCCTGTAGGGAATCTCCACCCAGAGCGCTTACAGAGCCTCCTGCCAAGCTTGAACCCAAACACAGCCCTGCCCCCCCCGGTTCGGCCCAAAAAGCACCCATAGAGCTTCCCATAGAGCTCAAGAATCTCCAAGCAGCCCTACCTCCGACTGCAGACCCCAGAATACTTCCCTCGACCCCGCAAGACCCACCCTGAGACGTGTCAGCCGCTCCCCGCACTCACCTCTTCTTGCCGGGATCCTTCCACACCCGCCCCGACTTGGGCCTGCCCCGCGGGATGGTCACTGCCGCAGCCTCCTTCCGCTTCTTGATGGCTTTCCGAGGCCGCGGGGCCGGGGTCGGGGCCGCCCCGGTGGGTTCCTCAGCTCCCGGAGCCATGCCCGGGGTCGCACCCTCGGGCTCCTCCATCCTCCACGCGGGGCCTTTCGGCGCAGAACGATGACGTCAGAGCGGCACCGCATCGCGTCGCGCGCAGAGCGGAAGAGCACCGACAGTGAGGCCGCGGCCGCCATTTTAATGTTGGGCAACGCCTCCCGCCTCCGCAATGGCGCTGGGTAGAGGCCGCCATCTTTGTGCCGGGCAGGGTCCGTTATGGTGGTGGCTTGTGCCCGGCTCCCTCCACCACCACCCCCGCTAATCCTACCCGGTGAGACCTCCCCGGTTCCCTGAGCGAGCTCTGGAGACACCCACGGCTTGGGGAGAGGCCTTTATTGGGGCCCAAAACCATGGAGAGGAGCAGGCACCATGCTGGGGCCAGGCCCAGAGCCCGGGGCAGGGGCACGGAGGTGTCTCAGGCTGTGGCCAGCTCCAGGGAGGGCTTCGAGGGTCTCCAGCGACTTCGTCGCGGTGGGGCTGAGGCTTGCAGTGTTTCTTAGCTGACAGCTGCGGGCTTAGCCGTGGCTACAGTGCCTGGGAGAAGGAAAAGAAACAAAGAGAGAATTTGGGGGTGGGGTCACGCAGAGAAACTCCTGTGGGGCAGCCTGGGGAGGGGAAAGGCTGAGCAGCACCGTCCCGGTCCTGCCGGGGACAAGGGTGAGCGGCACCGTCCCGGTCCTGCCGGGGATGGGCTGGGTGGCACCGTCCCGGTCCTGCCGGGGATGGGCGGAGCGGCACCGTCCCGGTCCTGCCGGGGATGGGCTGGGTGGCACCGTCCCGGTCCTGCCAGCCCTCCCTGGGCCCCCAGCAGCTCCAGCCCCTTCTCACCATCCGTGTGTAGTTATGCTGCTTGATGGCATCGTGGCCAAAAGCCACAGCTGCCACTGCCACGCAGAACTCCAGCAGGCTGAAGATGACCAGAATGGAGTCCAGACCATTGCTCAGCTTCTACAAGGAGGAGGAGGAGAGGAGGATCCTGCCCACTGGCAGCACCCCTCATCCCCTGCCGGGGCTGTGAGCATCGCTCTCTCTGCTCGTCCCACAATGGGAGGCTTGGAGCCCAGCAGCTGAGCAGGGCCAGGAGCTCCTACCTTGTTCTTGGGGTTGAAGCACCACTCTGGTTTCAGGCTGTGTGGCATGTTGGCCTCGCAGCCAGGGCTGTCTCGGCTGATGGCTGTGGTGTGCAGGAGCATGGCCACCAGCGTGCTCAGGATCACCCCCAGGTTGACCACGCAGCAGGTCTTCACCTATGTGGGTCACCTCGAGTCAGCCAGCAGCAGCCTTGTCCCTCCTGCCAGGAGCTGTGTGGGTGACAGCACGATGCCCACCCTCCCAGAAGACCTCCATGAGTTGCCACAGAGCTGGGGAAGAGGCTGCCTGGGGCTTGCCTGTTGCACTAAGGATGCCTCCAGGCTGCATGATTCGATTCGGGTCAAACCTACTCCTGCAGAAAGCACCTCTGTGACATCTTTTGTCCCCGAGAGTGACTCTGCCAGGCCCCAGGCACCTCATGGAGGCCCTGAAGGGTGGAGATTTGCCCACCCTGTGCTTGATGGGCATCTCTGAGGGTGAGATGAGCTTCGCTTGTAGACCCTGCGGAGCGAGTTCAGGCTGCAGAGAGGTCTCAGAGCCACTGGAAGGGGCAGAAGTCACACAAACAAGGAGTGGGGTAGGTTGTCCCTTCCAGGCTGGCCTCGGGGGACCCACTTACCAGCAGGATGTTCTCCCTTTTGTCACTCTCCACCAGCAGAGAGCCAGAGAGCAGGAGCTGCTCCAGGAAGCAGAGGGAGGAGATTGTCAGCAGCCAACCTCGGGTCCCTCTCACCCACCCTGCACACCCCAGTCTCCCTCTGGCTGTGGGGGGTGCTGGGGCTGCACCCACTCCCCTCTCCAGCCCCAGAGGAGACAGACAGAAGCTGTGGGTGCACCAGGAGGTCCTGGTGACAAGGGGACCTGGTTCTCAGTCCCCTCCCCTCCGTGGCACAGAGGAGCAGGCGAGTCCCTGCTTACCAAGACCCCGAGCCAGAAGAGGATCCCGCTGGCCACGGGCAGGGAAGGGGCCTCGTGCTCTGAAGCTGTCAGGATGATCCCAAAGCAGATGTGGATGATGCCAGTGAAGATGTGGATGGTCTGGGGAAGGACAGGGGAGAGGAATCCCCCTGCTCACTCCTCACTCCCAGCCCGAGGTGCTGCCAGCACCAGCGAAGGGTGGATGTCACCTCTGCTGTTAGCCCTGTCCCACCCCTGCCCCAGTGTCACACTGTGTCCTGCCTGCACCCTGTGGTGCCAAGAAGGGTCTTGGGGGCAGCCTGGCACTTGACAGCACAGCATGCCCTGGTCCTGAATGCCCCCTGTGCCCTGGGCAGGACAGTCCCTGGGTGTACTCCGTCCCTGCTCCGTCCCCAGGGTGCCCCTGCACACCAAATCTCACCCCCAGCATCTTGGGCTGAGCCCTTCTGAAGCCTCTGACTTGGAAGGATGAGGCAGTGGGTGGAGATGTGCTGGAGCCAGCAGCCAGCTGGGCTGCTCGGGGGTCTGTGGCTGGGATGACCTCAGTGATGATCCTCACACCTCCTGTGTCGGTCACTGTGGTAGCTGCCATCACCTGCAGGGCTGGGGAGCTGGGGCAGGGAGTCATGGAACCACAGAATGCTTTGGTTGGCACAGGGCTTCTAGACCATGGAGCCCAACCCTGCACCCAGCACTGCCAGGGCACCACCAACCCATGGCCCTCAGCACCACAGCTCCAGGCCTTTGGAACCCCTGCAGGGATGGGCACTGCACCACTGCCCTGGGCAGCCTGGCACAGGACTTGGCAGCCCTCAAGGGCAACAAATTGTTCCTCATGTCCAACCTAAACCTGCCCTGGGGCAGCTCGAGGCCCTTTCCTCTTGCCCTGGCACTTGTCCCTTGGCAGCAGAGCCCAACCCCAGCTGGCTGCAGCCTCCTTGCAGGCAGCTGCAGAGAGCCAGAAGCTCTGCCCTCAGCCTCCTTCTCTCCAGCCTCCACACCCCCAGCTCCCTCAGCTGCTCCTCACCATTGCTGCTCTCCAGACCCTTCCCCACCTTTGTTGCCCTTCTCTGGCCCTGCTCCAGCTCCTCAATGCCTTGGAGTGAGGTGCCCAGACCAGCTCCCACCCTGCTGGGGCCCAGCACGTGGGACATGTCCACATGAGTGGTGGCACAAGAAGCACCAAGGAGTCCCTTGTGATGATGTCCCACAGCCCAGCCTGCACCCCACAGCTCAGTCCCTGCTTAGATACCTCCTTCAGCCTGGGCTTTCCCTCCTCCTCCTCCTCCAGTGCCCGTGGAGCTGCCTTTGCTGTCCAGTCCTCCCTGGCAGGTGGTGTTGGGGTGAGGGACAGGCTCCTGCTGCCCTTTGCTCCCTCTGGCAAGTTTGCTCCTGGAAATCTCATCAGGCCTCTCTTGCTCAACGTGGTGGCTTTGCCAACAGGGAGACACCAGTGGAGCCCAGCAGGTGGTGGAGGCTGGGGAAGGTGGGCAGAGAGGCTTTGCCAGCCTGAGTTGGGTGCCCAGCCCGAGGTCTTTGTGTGTGGGAGGAGTTGGATGCTTGTCCCTTGGGATGCTCCAAGGACTCCCTCGCTCAGCTCTGGCTGCTTGCTCTCCATCCCTTGGTTGTGGACACTTTGTTGGGGCATCAGTCAGCCCCGTGCCAGCCCTGGCATGGCCCTACTGAGGTCCTGGGAGGCGTTGGGACCACCTCGAGGTGGCAGTTTTCCTTCCAGGGGAGTGTAAGGAACCAACCAGGACATGGCATGGCCTTGACAGCCTCTCTTAGCCCATACAGGTTCTGAGGGAGCTCTTCGGTTGCCTTTTAATTTCCTTTGGGCCTCTCCCTCCCCAGCAGCTCAGCCCTGGGGGGGAGGTCAGTCCCTGGGAGGGCAGGGGGGAGGTGGGCAGCGGCTGCAGCCCCAGCCTGGAGGGCTCCAAAGGGAGATGTGGCTGCTGCCAGCAGGAAACAAGAGCTCAGCCTGGGAACGCTGCCACCAGGAGCTGCCCAGGGCCAACCCTGCTGCCCCCCTCCCTCCTTCCACTCCTCTCCAGGCCCACCAGAAAAGAGCTCTTTCCTTCGTGGCCACCAACCCCAAACACTCACCCAGACAGCTGGGCCCCCTCAGCTGCCCCCCAGGGACCTCCCAGGTGTCCTGGGTGGGTGTGGGGTGTGGGATGCTGAGTGCTGCTCCCACCCCCTCTCGTCCTCACCCTTCCCGGAGCTGGCTCTGCAGAAGGGAATAAAGCTCCCAGTTCCCAGAGGGGTGATGTGCTGGAGAGAGGGAGGAGGGACAGAGGGGCTGGGGAGGGGTGAAGGGGATGAGGAGGGGTGAAGGGGATGAGGTTTGGCTCAGCCTTCCCCCGTGAAAATGGACACAAGAGGTGTTTTGAGGGGTGGGCAGGAGGGTGCAGGGCTGGTGGCCGTGGCTCTGGGCCCCCCTCTGAGGGCTGCTCCCTCTCTCGAGTGCCTGAAGCTCCACCTGAGCTTTACCAGAGCAGGTTCCTGCTGGAACAGGAACGTTTAAGCAGCAGGTTTTGGTATCTCCGAGCTCGGGCACGCAGGGTTGGCTTCACACCAGGCTGGTGGTCGTGGCCGCCCCCAGCTGTAGGGAACCCAACAAGCCCTGCCCAGAGCAGAAGGGGCAGGACCCTTCCCCAGCCTCCAGCCGCAGCTTTGGGGCGCAGGTGGAGCAGCTTCGGGAGAACTTTTGCCTTTCTTTTGACCCTAGAGGGAGCTGAGACCCTGGCTTGGAGGCTTCCAGGGCTGGGCTGAGATCTCCAGCAAGGACTGAGCAGCTCTGCAGCCCCGGGCGAGAACTGAGCAGCTCTGCAGCCCCGGGCAAGGCCTGAGCAGCAAGCCAGCAGCTCTGCAGCCCCGGGCAGACCCCCTCACGGGTGGCACCGGAGCTGTAGGCCATGTCTCAGTGTCCCCTGGCAGAAGGCAGGGACCAGCAGCAGGTCCTTGGCTGCTGGGTTTGTGGAGAGGCTGGAGAGCAGCGCCCCGGGCACAAAGTGCTTCCCAGGGCTTTCAGCAAAGCTTTTCTCTCTGCCACAAGCTGCAGACCAGGGCTTGGACTGCCCAGCAGCTAGCTGGGGTGATGGCCACGAGCCTGGCACCAACGCTGGTGCACAGAGGAGGGAAGAGGAGCTGAGCTGCTGGGACTCAGCTCTGTCCTGTGCCAGTTCGGGGCTGGGCAGCTCCCAGGATCCCAGTTTGCCTGGATCCTCTCCATGCTCCCTCCAGCTGCAGAGCTGGAGGGCTTCTGGCACAGCAGCAGGAGCTGTGTGGAGCCAAAGCATGGCTGGGCACTGGCCTCAGAAGGTTTGCTCATAGCTAGAGGAGGAACTGGCACCAGAGCAGGGCTCAGAGCAGAGCTGCTGAGCATCAGGTGCTCACAGTTCTGTCAGGTGGGGAGGAGCTGCCAGTGGCATTCCAGCACCCTGCTGATGGTGTCCCTGTGTGGAATCAGGGCACTGTTTGAGCTGGAAGAGACCTGCAAGGCCATGGAGCCCAACCCTGCACCCAGCACTGCCAGGACACCACCAACCCATTGCCCTCAGCACCACAGCTCAGAAACCCCTGCAGGGATGGGCACTGCACCACTGCCCTGGGCAGCCTGGCACAGGCCCTGGCAGCCCTCAAGGGCAACAAATTGTTCCTCATGTCCAACCTAAACCTCCCCTGGCGCACCCTGAGGCCCTTTCCTCTTGCCCTGGCACTTGTCCCTTGGCAGCAGAGCCCAACCCCAGCTGGCTGCAGCCTCCTTGCAGGGAGCTGCAGAGAGCCAGAAGCTCTGCCCTCAGCCTCCTTCTCTCCAGCCTCCACACCCCCAGCTCCCTCAGCTGCTCCTCACCATTGCTGCTCTCCAGACCCTTCCCCACCTTTGTTGCCCTTCTCTGGACCTGCTCCAGCTCCTCAGTGTCCTTCTTGGAGTGAGGAGCCCAAACCTGACCCCAGGATTGCAGGAGTGGCCTCAGCAGTGCCCAGCCCAGGGGCACAATCCCTGCCCTGCTCCTGCTGCCCACACTCTTGCTGATGCAGGCCAGGCTGCTGGTGCCCTTCTTGCCCACCTGGGCACAGCCTGGCTACTCTCCAGCTGGTGCCAAAGGACCTCCTTGCCTGGTCCTTTGGCACCAGGCAGTTTCCAGCCTCTCTGCCCCCAGCCTGGAGCCTTCCTGGGGTGGTTGTGCCTCAGGTGCAGGACCCAGCCCTTGGCCTTGGTGCACCTCCTGCACTCCCTCCCCATCCCACAGCTCCAGCAACAAGCTCTTGGCCTCGTAAAGGGCTGCAACTGGTGCCTGAGGCTTTCCAGGAAACGCAGGGCGATGGCTGAGGTCGAGGCCGTTGTGGACAGCAGGCTCTGATCCCTCTTGAGCCTTCCCTTCCTGCTGGCGGCTGCCATGCGGCAGAGCCCCTCTCATCGCCCCGGTGCTAACGAGTCCCGCCCTGGCCAGGGTCCCGCCGCGGCCCCGCCGGCTGCGGAGCACTTGAGCAGCCGTGGCAATGCTGGGATCTCCTCCTGAGCCTTTGACACAGGCTGGGTGACCTCCAGCATTAGCTGCAGCTCATGTTCCCAGCCCGCAGCCGCTGCCTTTCCTCCCGGATCCGCCTTTTCCAGATTCCTAAAAGCATTCCCGACGGCTGCAGCCAGCCAGCTCCAGCTGGGCGATGGCAGCAGCCCAGAGCAGGATGTCACCAGTTGGTCTGGAAGCAGACGCCAGGAGCTGAAGCTGCCTTTGGGTTTTGTTTCGGGTTGGTTTTTTTTTCCCTCCCCCTCCTGTCTGTCCGAGCAGCTGGCAGGAGGTGGCACAGCGACTGCAGCCCTTTCTGGCAGGAATTCTTGGCTGTGCTCGGCGGACACAACAAATTCCTTGGATTTTAATGGGTGTTGTTGTTTCCCGGCCAGCTGGAAAGCTCTCTGCTCACTTCTCTGCCTTCTCCATCTCGCCTCGGTGCCGGGAGGAGGCATCTGCCCCCCTCCGGCAGCACAGATGGGTGAGGGTGGAGGGGGGCTCCGTGCTGATGGCTTCAGTCCAATACCCCCTGCGGCTGGCGTGGGTGAGGGAAACCTTGCTGGGTGCTTGGCATCGAGTTCAGCTCAGCCACCCAGCGAGTCCCTCCCCACCGAGCTTCTTCCCACCAGCGCAGGAGGAGTTTACGAGCCTGGTGGAACCCCAAAATAAAATCCATTTCCCGACCTCCTCCCCCCCAGAGCTTGCTTCTGTCCAAAGAAAACAGATTACGAGGCAGAAAAGCTTCTCTCTGAACCTTGCTGCTTCCTGGGAAGAGCTTTTCCAGCCCCAGAAACCCACCCAAAGCCAGCGCCTGGGCTGCAGCTCCAAATGCTCTTGGGTCTCTCAGGGCTGGGGGGTGATGGGGCCAGAAAGCTGCATTGGCTGAGGGGAGGGCTGGGGGGGGTCTAAAGGAGGAGAGCAGGCAGCTGGGTTTCCATTTCTGCCACGTTCCTGGGTGGGTCAACCATCCCTGGGCACTGAAGGTGCCACAGACACAGAGGGCTGCAGCCCTGGGACCGTGCCCAGAGCTGTCTCCACTCTGTGTCCTGAAAGCCCTGTGGGGAGTCCTGCTCTGAGGGGAGTCCTGCTCCGAGGGGGTTCAGCACTCCTGGATCCATCCCCGTGGGGAGTCCTGCTCTGAGGGGGTTCAAGATCGG
>VWYK01082245.1:4036-14735 GCA_013399775.1 Semnornis frantzii | reverse complement strand
AAAAAAAAAAAAAAAAGGAGGTAGTATAATCCCACACACAACTAAGGCAGGAAGCCCAGCACAGTAAGGCATAGGCTGGAGATTATGGAAGAGTTTGGGACAAAGCAAGTGAGAACAGAAGGTGGCTACAACACTCAAACTAACAGACTGCCTAAATGAATGTTTTGAAAATGCAAAGTGTCAAAAAGATGTAGATAGGGCAACTACAATAACTACACAAGCTGTAAAGACAACAGGAAGGGCACTGAAAACAAACAAACAAAAAATACATGGTAAATCCTTACAGCCATTGAGAGATCAGGTTCTGAAACAGCTACCAATTCAACAGTGGGGATGCCAAAATGCCAGTCACCTCAACAGAGACAGCAAGTTGCATGTAGGACACACTGCATAATCATTAGCATTTGATACATATAGACTATTCACAAGGTTATACTTAGATGTGGCAAGACTCACTATCTATGGAGAGAGAGGCCTCTGAACAACAGTTCAGAGGATTTTTAGATACTTCTTGCTTTCAGCTGCTCTTGCACAAGCTTATTTCACTCTGCCAGCTATAGAACTGCAGGGGCAACAGTCAGTTGTATCTCAAGTCAGTCTTTAAAGAGTGTATTCTAATTAGTTTGTGTAATCTCATTCACACTGGATCTTAAGATTTCAGAAGATCAATTAAGATTTCAGGTAGAGGAATTCTCTGTAAAAATTCTCTCTCTTCCCTGAAAATAAGCATTTGGTGTTTGTTCACTTATCTACGCATTTGTTTCTCTGAAATCCATTTTCACCACAATATTTGTTTGGTTTTGGTTTGTGTTTTGTAGCTTCTCTGTTGAAATTACATCAGACACACTAGGATCAAAGAAGTTTCAGGAACAGAAGAGCGCTGTGAAGACTGAAATACCTATCTTACAGGTATTTCTATCCGATATACAAAACACTATAAAAATCCTCCCATGGACCTGAATCGCAAGTTCTATTTTAGAATAAACACTAAACATTTTGCAAACAATCACTGACCATAATCTGATCCCAGATATTTTGGGAAAGGCTGCTTTAAAGCAACTGCCTCGCTGCTGTTCTGCATTAAAAAAAGGTATTAACCAAATCTCTGATAAGGTAGGATTAAAACGGGAAAATCCACATACAAAAATGAAATTAAATTACTGAAAACCACTTCTGTTTTTCCTTCCCTTTTCACAAAACAGCATGAGCCTAAGAATTTGATTCTGGATCAATTTGTGGATACATTGTTAAAACACGTGAAACAAAATTATAACTTCAAGTAAAAAAAAACCCACAGAAGGCAAAATTGTGTCAATTACCCAACCACTATTACAGTTACAGAGCATTAATTAGGAACAACTTAACAGTGTAGATAGTTAATTAGAATATTTTGAGAATAAAGCTTGGTTCTGATGTTTTCAAAATGTAGCTTAACTTTAGAATGCATACGAAAAGCATCCAATAAACTTCTCATCACAGCTCAGTGGTATTCACAACGCCTCTTAACTTTCTGAATGTCTATTTTGTCCTTGACTGACTTTGGAGAGGAAGTCCTTAAATAGCAATTCCCATTCCAAATAGGAACATTCAATTCCTAAAGTTCGTAGTGGTCAACTATACAGTGGCTGTGGTTTCAGGAAGAGGTCAGGAACAAGTTTAAGTGTTTGAATTACTCTAAAACCTTTTAGCACCTTCTGGACAACTGGGGTTTTGTTTCTATTTTGGTTTTCCAAAGAAAGGAGAGGTGAAATATCTCTTTGACATCAAGATTTTGTATATTAAAAAAAAAAAACAAAACAGTGTTTTTTGTAAACTGCCATATCACAGATGATAGAGAAAATGCTGGTCCTATGAAACAGAAGTCTCTAGTACAGCACATGATCCACATGGTGAGTTATACATTACACCTTTCAGGAGGTTCCTTCCTTCAGCAAGGTGCCACCCTCATACCTGCAGACTTTTGTCCACAATGGTCCACTTAGCATGATTAGCATGATTTGTGATTAAGACATCACAAATTGCCTGAACTAGAAACCCAAAAACATATTGAAAACAAAATCCGAGACGTGTTGTAAAACAGAGTCACTACAGTATCACTGCTTGCATAGGTCACATTCTTTCCTCCTCAGTGCCTTCAAACACCCAAAGGACCATTATGCTCTGAAAAGACATCCTGGAAGAACTGAAAGGTTCTGACATCAGAGAATTTAAACTAACTGTGAATCCCATTGAAGAGGTATGACTCATCTCCCAGTTTTAAATTAGATTATCAACCAAGTGGAGCAGCACAGTAAATCTACAATAAAAAATGAATGCCTACAGGAAAATAATTTTTGCCCCTAGTGGCAGATGCTTGAACTTTAAAGGATCTGAGACTAAGCTCTTTGTCTAAGCCTTCCTGACAGAAAACAATTGAAATAATTTTAGTTGGTCCAACTTTGCTCCATACACCACACGGAAACAATATCTAAACCCTGTAAAAGAAAGTATATTGTCGCTTTTAAACCAATTGAGGATCAAACAATTTACAGAAACCAAGACTTATTTTGCTGACAATTAAGCTCTATCACCAAGACTGGAGATTCAATGAAATTTGACAATTGTGAAGAAAGAGGCTTTTGTCAGAATAAGTCTGAAGCATTTGGAAGAATCAACAGCAAATCAGAAGACTAAATTAGACTGAAGTACCAGAGCCTTTGAGGATAGTCGCTAATTAAAATAACTGCCTGCCTTGCTTGGTTTCCTCTCTGAATTGCTTTGGTATTGCAGCAGAAATAACCTGTACAGAATCAGAGAATAGAATCATAGAACAGTAAGGTTGGAAGGGACCTCAAGAATCATCGAGTTCCAACCCCCTGCCATAGGCAGGGACACCTCCCACTAGTACAGCTCACTCAAGGCCTCCTCCAACCTGGCCTTCAACACCTCCAGGGAGGGAGTAGCCACAACCTCCCTGAGCAACCCGTGCAGTGTCTCACCACTCTCACTGTAAAGGACTTCCTCCTAACATCCAGTCTAAATCTCCCCTCTGCCATTTAAAACCCACTGCCCCTAGTCCTGTCACTGCAAGGCCTTGTAAATATAGCAAGTGACAAATGTGGTCGATGAAGCAAGTTGTAAAGGGTTAACCCTCCTGGGTCGGGGGAGTGGTCAGAATTTGACTCCATGTCTGCTCGACCCCAGGTGTAGTGTTTAGCCTACTCCCACTTCCTGTCTGGACCCCCTATATAAACAGAGGAACTTACTGTCTGTCTCTCCTCATGGCCTGCGTGCCCAACACCACCCTCATTCCTGTTCCCCTGTCTTACCACATGGCCAGTCTCTACAACACGGTGGACATCCGTTGCCATCCATCTGGCTGCATATATATTTTCTATCTTGTTTTCCCTTCTCTATACCTATTTGTAACTCCCCTACCTTAAATACCTTTTACTTGTTGTTAAAGTTTTCCTTTTAACTTCCAAATCGTAGCCAGACTGTTCTTTGGGTGGTTTTAGCCCTTCTGTCTTCCTCACTCTTTCTTCCTTTCCAAAAGGGGTGGGAGAGGGGAAGGCATCCTACTATTATTGTATTGTTTTTCTGTTAGATATATTTTGATTCCACTGGGAAATTTAAACTTAAACCAATACACAAGTGGTATACTCATTACACTTCCTCTTACAGCAACAGCATACTTTGTCTATCTTGCTGGTCAAGCATCAGCATGAAGAACCACCATCTCTTTAAAGATTAGATGAAGTAGAAATCATTGCTCTACACTGAATCTAAGGGGTGTGAAGGGACTTTCAAGCCTTTTTATTCTATGCTGAAAGCCACCATTTTTACTTTCTAGTAATTCAGATACGACTCAAAGAAGATGACAAATCCTATTCTATTCTAGTGATGGAGCTCACTAGTCAGGGTATTACTCTTGCACCTCCATCTCATGGAGTCAAAGAATGAATATATTCCTGGTTTTCCCAAGAACTAACATTAGCATGTTCTACTTCTGCCTGTTTAATTGAAAACCAGGTAAGATTTCTGTTCAAAATATCCCCACACCTATTTCACAATTAATAAAAAAAATCATTCATTTCAACATTTCAACATCCTGCATGTCAAAAAAATACAAAGAACAGAAGCAGAGTTGTTAAATGAAGAAATACAGCACTACATTTTAAGATGGAAATATACAGTTTCAGGAACTTGGGATTTTGCATGCTACAAAATGTTTGTGCCTCTATTAAAAATACATCATAATATTGCTTTATTGTGTGGCTAAAAACGTGAGAACGATTAATGAAATCCTATTTTTCAACTGGAATGTTTCTATTTTTTAAGCCAACAAACCCTTCTGGAAAGTGTCAGATTGGACATTTTTACTCTTGAACACTCAGCAGGTGAACAAAATCATCTGTATAAGCCCTCATAATCTTTGAGAAACACTTATTTTCCAACAATCACTTCTAAACACTGTTCCTTAAGCCTTTGGTAGTAGCTGAGCAACACTGGTTATTAAATTCAGGTGCAGCAGAGTCTATTTTTTCTTATCTCAATTTAAAAAAAAAAAAATGTTGGGATTGTTTTTTCCATTTTTTCCTATTGGGGATTTTTGGGGGTTTAAATAGTGGATGGCTTTGAATTCAGTATTAAACTATACTTGTAGCTTGATTATGAAATAAGATCATTGTCACTACATATTTAGAATACTAAAACTTGTCAGATTTATAAAAACCTCAAGGCATTTCTTTTCCTCTCATTTTTGGTTTTATTTTGAAAGAGCTCCTTAGATAAGATTTCCTAATATTAGAACAAGTCTAGTGGAACTAGTTTTGTGTTAAAAACAGTGAGGGGAGGAAAAAGCCAAAGTTCCCTCTATATTGCTAGTTCCATTTAAAAATATATATATAAATCTAACCCTAAATCCATCTATACTTCACAGTTCTGATGCTTTCTGCAAGTATCTTTTGTTCTAAATAACCATTTTTTTTTTTTTTTATTTTCTCTGAGTACAAGGGAACATTAGCTGACTAAAGGTAACTACTACAAACTCTTCCTTAAACCATTTTACCATTTTTAGTCAGGAAATACCAGAAATATTTTGGAATGTTAACGGTAATTGTTTACTTTTGGCTGGTTGTTGAGACTGGGAGGAGGCAGAATTGTTCTTCTAAGAGGAGACTGAGGAATGAATGAAAGGAGAAAGGAATTATACTAACATCAGGCAAAGCTTATGGGTTTTTTTTTCCATGTTTATAGACATATATATACATACATATATACATATATATACACATATATATACATATATATACACACACATATATATACATATATATATGGGATTTTTACAGATGTGTGTGTACATATGCATATTAAAAAAAAATTAAATTGGAGTTCATTCCTCTCTCTTAAATTCAGTGGTAAATCTAGAACACTGCAGTTTTTTAAATGCCCACCTTAAGGACACAGACAGCTAGGTACCCTGAACACCCACACTGCAGTAGGTAGGTAGGAAAGAGCTCTTCTCCAGCAAGATTTAGAGCAAAAGCCTAACGTTGGTGCTCTCAACAATGGTCTGGAAGAGCTTCCTGCTATTATGTACTTGGTAAACTTCCGCTAATGTTAATCTTTGTGGATGCTCTTCTTGGCCTGCTCATTCCTCATTACACATGTTCTTCAAACTGGAATCCTAAATGGTTGGAAAATAGAAACCATAATGGATTTGAGGAAGTTCTGTTATTTTATGCCAGAAAATAGTAGTATTTTACTCACTGAACTTCTAACCTCTGCTGCTGAAAGGATAATCCTACCATAACAAAGATGCCCTTTGTACTTCATAGTTAACAGTAACTTAACAAGTGCCATACAGTAAATCTGGTCTTAATTAGCATAGGAACCCCACACCTCAGTTTGGTTTTGCTTTCTCCTCCTCCCAACTCATTAGGTGACACACAGATTCACTCATGTTTACAAGTCATAACAAAAATAGAAGGTTCTTCATTAAGATGTTCAGCACCAAGGATATATTCACCTATTTCAGTGAGAGGAAAGAGAAAGCAAACACAAGTGACTGACTGTAACCATACTTCTAAAACTGTTCATTATCCCATGTAATGAGAAGATTGCTGCATAAAAACATTTCACAGTCTAAAGTAAATCTAAGTGAAGACAGACACTCACAGTCTTCCCTCTAAAGACCAGCATGACAGATCATAAACACTAAAAATGTGCACTAGAAGAAGAGATGAACGAGATTGTATAAAGTTTATTTAAAGCTTTAAACTGTTCATATGAAAAAGGAGAAGGTTAAAAATAAATCAAAACCACAAACCAAAAAACACAACAAAAACAACACTGAGCAAATGTCCCTGGCATGTAATCACTTACTGTCCTTTGGGTATGTCCTAGAAATGATGAAGCAAGAGCAGTATTTCTGTACTATTAGTTATGGCACCTTAAAAACAGATGTACGAACTCTGTCTGAAAATGTAGACTCAACTGTATCTATTTGGAGTTGTAAACACTCAAACTCATGAACATGAAATTATGCTGAGAAATGAATACATGTAGGGACAAAGGAACATGTATTCCCAATGAAGGGAAGCTTACCACAAAGCAGACTTTTTCTTGCCTGCACGCAAATTAGCAATATTCTGCATTGCATCATTTGAATATTAAACAGACAATAACTTCATTGAGAAAAAACAGGTTTACCACACATACAATGTCATCACATCTGATTAAAAAAAGAGGAAGAGTTAGACCATCTATTTTTAATCCATTATACCTTATAATTGCCAGTAGTAATGTTGATGTTAGAAATTTACTCCTTCTCAGCTGTCCATGCCCATTCAGATTATTCTGCACTCTGTCCCAGCATTAACACAGGCTAGCGTTGATTTATGTTTGAAAAAGGGCACAACATAGGCACAAAACAGTATAAAGGGGTTGGAAGAGATGGGAGAGTAGCATTCCCAAACACAGAAGGTGGAGGATAAATTCAGTTACACTGTGAATGAAAACCGACAAGGACCATTCCAGCAGACAGACAAAACATGAACTTAGTTTAAACTTCATTTCAGTTTATAGAATCATAGAATGGTAAGGTTGGAAGGGACCTCAAGGATCATCTACTTCCAAGCCCCTGACATAGGCAGGGACACCTCCCACTACAGGTCACTCAAGGCCTCCTCCAACCTGGTCTTGAACATCTCCAGGGAGGGAGCAGCCACAACCTCCCTGGGCAACCTGTGCCAGTGTCTCACCACCCTCACTGGGAAGAGCTTCCTCCTAACATCCAGTTTACAGTCTCCCCTCGGCCAGTTCAAACCCATAATGTCATAAAAGCTGCACAAGTAGGACATTATAAAAGCTCAAATTTAAAGAGTATTAGCAACCTCTATTATTTTTTTTTACTGGCAAATAAGAGAGAGGAGGCTACAACTAGAATTCAAGCAAGTAAGCAGTCATCTATGAATCTTCTACAGCAGTGCCAAATTCAACAAGAAAACAAACCCACCTCCTCAATACACAATGTACTCCTACTCTGACCCAAATAATTGTGAATGAGGATTTTTGGATACCTTTCTCACATAAACTAGTCAGAATGCTTTGTGTGCTGGCTCAGTGAATTTCCTACTCAGTAGAAGCTAAACCACCCTTAACTTTTCCAGATTTTTTCAGATATCTCCTCACTCCACCACCTCCCATTGGCAACCACTATTACTAAATAGAATCACAGAATGGTACGGATGGAAGGGACCTCAAGGATCATCTAGTTCCAAGTCCCTGATATAGGCAGGGACACCTCCCACTAGTACAGGTCACTCAAGGCCTCCTCCAACCTGGCCTTCAACCCCTCCAAGGAGGGAGCATCCACAACCTCCCTGGGCTCTGCTTAAGCTATGGCAACTAAATATGCAAATGACAATCACCTAGGAGAATGTTCAATGAGAACCCAAATTTAAATGATCATTAAAACAAATCTCCATGAACCTGCAGTTTCCAGTTTAGGCTACCTACCTCAAGGTTGGTATTGATTCGAGCAATAATTTATGCCCATTACATACTACTATTCTAACTGCAGGACTATTGTCCAGTAACTAGTGAAAAAATGTTCTTCATATACTTGATGTTGTTTCAAAACACTTGGTAAAGCTCATTTAAGACTGGTAGCTGTCAACATATACAGCCTGTCAATGTTATATTTGGAGAAGGCAGCATTATCTTCCATAAAACGATACCAGAAACCAAAACCAGAAGAGGTCCTGCATATGTGTTCACCTGAATACGTAACAAAAAGCCTCTGACAGAGTACCTACTGATTCTGACAGGTAAGAAGAATGCTTGGGGAACACAGAGTGGAGGCATGCAGGTAATGCTGTCTTGTATGATTTGGAAATAGCTCGGTAATGAACTACATCAAGTTTGCATTTTTTAACCTGAACAGCACACTGAAGTCCAGCTCGATTCAATACCTCCTCTTCCATAACTGCTGATTTCTAATCTTTAGGTTTCATTCTGGTCTGTCAGAACAAGTAGATTCACATAAAACATCTATTCTTTTCTACACTAAACTTTTAATTTTGGATTGAGAAGTGCCTTTTGTTTCAAAACATTCTCCAAGATTACCACAGGCAGAAACTAATCTCCACTTGTTGCATAATCTGCAAGATGCTGGCAATCTAAACACAAAAAAACCCAAAACACCAACCCCAAACCAAACCCCACAAAAAAACCACCAAACAACCCCCTCAAAAAAAAGAAAAAAAAAAAAAAAAAGAAACCCACAACTAAATTAATTCACCCAGATGCTGCAGTGCAGATTACCTAGAATCATCTGGGAGAAACATTTCTGTGCCATATAAAGCAGAATAATGCTAATGAAATGAGTTCACAGTGTGATAGCATTCTTTCTGTTTTAATTTACAGCCTTTCAGGTAAAAAAAATAAATAACCCAAAATCTAACCAAACATCCTGCTTTCAGTGCAAACACCACTGCAGTTTAACTGTGCTTCTGTGTTTGTAAAAGGTAGTAATGAAAGAATATGCTACAGTAAATAGCCCAGAAAAGCCAAGGGCCTGATTTGCAAGGGATGGGGGAAATGCACGTTCAAGGTCTATATCAAATCAGAGAGGGAGAAAATCTGGACTGCCTTCCTCACATTAAACACATGTGCTCTGAGCATCTAGCTATTCATTATCTCTGCCCTGCTCTTTCCTGAACTAAGTTTTTTGTAAATGCTCTTGCCTTGTTCCAAGGTGGAATGAAAGCAGGGTTTTGGTAATTTTTGACTCATTTCTTAAATAAAAAAACGCTTGTTTCCCACCCAGAACAGGCATCAACAATGAGCAAGAAAGGAAGTCCTGTCCATGTGACACCTCTAACCTTCACTATCCACAATAGTCACAGCAGCATCCAACATTCTTTAAGCTGATTAAAAACAGAAAAATATTTAGAATAGTTACTATCAAATTGAAAAAAGTCCTCCATCCTTCAGATGATCTCCAAAAGCTTATTTGCAGCTGCATCACCTCAGCTAGGCCTTCTTTTTTATAAGCCCCTTGCAGTTTTAACATCAATACTATTGCAGTCTCTCTCCCCTGTTCAAGTGTTTCCAAACAGTATATCCTTCCTTCTTGCCACAAATCCCATCATAAGAGCCTGCCATCTATGCAATATTAAAACATAACTCCGTTTTCACTTTCCTGTTACGCTTGCAGGAAAGATATGTGAACGGCTTCTGTGCAGTCTTCTAAAGCCAATACTTTTAATTGGGTTTCTCTGTCTTGGTCGACTCCTTTGTGCCTCCTTTTGCTTGGCTGAGGTGGAATGAGAGCAGCTCTCTGTAGTTGCTTCAGCAAATGGAAAAAACAAGACTTTGCAGTATCTGGGCAGGTCAGCATATGGTCAGAAATGAGTTTCGCAGCAGGCCGTTTTCCCCACCAGGGGATCTTAATGTGAAGAAGATAGAAAATCTCTGTGAAGGGAACGTGAAATCTTGTGCCAGGAAGGCAGGAGACTGCACTTAGAAGTGGCTGTCAGTACAAGCAAAGTAAAAATGTAATGGGCTTGTCTCATCAGTTTTCAGTCAACTTTCATTCAATTATTATTGGGGAGGAAAATAGGATAGAGTTGAACTGAGTTATGCTAATAGATAATAAATGTAAACATAGCTCCAGAGTACTATTTACTAACTTTAAAGACTACTCCTATAGCAATCAACTTTATAAGGTTCCTGACAGAATCATAATGCTGATAAAACACATGGAGGTGTAAAACTATTTAAGCTCTTAACAAAAGCCATGATAATACTAACTGTAAATGAGAAACTCCCACAAAATATCATTCAATAATCACACCCTGATAAGGTTTAAAGTACATATTGCCATTGTTATGTGAAAAAAACATTAAAGTTTTGTTGTGCCTTTTTTTTTTTTTAAATACATGTAGCAACCTAACAGGTTTTAATTACCACACCTACTTCAGTGACGAGCTGTTCCACTCAAACACCCAAACATAATATTTACAACACTATGTGGTTGTTAAGGATCTTGATGATTGATGGATCCCATTGTGTTGCCATCTTAATAACAACAAATGCAAGTGATTACCAACAGGGAAGACAAAGACAAAAATCTGTGTTTTTATTTTACAACAAAAGGCTGTCCTATAGGGACTTCTTTTCAACATAAACTAACAAACCTGTGCACATG
>VWYK01082236.1:160-20951 GCA_013399775.1 Semnornis frantzii | reverse complement strand
GAGCAAACCACAACCCACCAGAAGCTAGCATTGCTCCAGTGAAACCACTGAGAAGCCCCCAGGGGCCAGTTTGTATTTGCTTGTCACCTACAAGCAGTTAAGAACAGTTTGGGATTTCTGGTAAGGCCAACACAAACCTCATGAGGTTCAATAAAGGCAAAATCAAAGTTCTTTCCTAGGACATCCAACAATTTGTTGGTCAAAGAAAAGCCCCAGGCAGTAGGACAGGTTCTGCAGAAAGGGACAAAGGGATCCTGGGGGATATCAAGATGTGTCCTTATCACATGCAGCATGTCCTGTTGCAGCAATTACACTAATAACAGCCTCAGCAAATGTGCAGGCAGAAAAGAGGGATTTCCTCTTCTCTATGCAGCACTAGAAACACCACAACTGGATTCCAGAGCCAGTGGTGGCTCCCCACTACAAAACAGATATGGACAGACTGGAGGAAGTCCAGTAGAAGACATCAGGATGGTCAGGGGCTGGACTATAGGACATACAAAGAGGGTCCAAGTGAGTTGGGTTTGTTCAGCTGGAAAGAGAGGGGGTGAGGGGATGATTCTGAGCATTTAAGGACAGTCTAAAAACCTTCAGTGGAACACTCACCCAACAAGAACTGTCCTACACTCCCTCTGGTTAATTAAATCTGGGACACACACTGAATACATTGAACTGATTAGAAAAGACAGCCTTTAAAAAAATACAATTCATTCTGCAGATCTAATCTAACATCAAGGTAAATGACATGGAGAATCACCAAATGGAGAAAACAAGGTACAATAAATATTGCAGAGTTGTAATCTTTTCAAAACTGAAAGGGAAAAACTATTTCCATGTGGCTCAGAGACTGCTAAAGGAATTCAGAGGCATTTAAGCAATGGAAAATTTGGAAGGTAACTGAATTTTAAGTAGGGAAGTTACCTAAATGCATTTAGGGAAAGGTGATCTTTTGGTAGATTGGTACCTCACCACTGCCCACCATGCTAAGTATCAGTATCTCAACATGAAGAGCCCAAAATCAAGCAGGTGAATGGTTGCAAACAGAGAGGATTATGTAAAATCTCTTCTACATAGAATGGTAAGGTTGGAAGGGACCTCAAAGATCATCCAGTTCCAATCCCCTGCCATAGGCAGGGACACCTCCCACTAGCACAGCTCACTCAAGGCCTCATCCAACCTGGCCTTGAACATCTCCAGGGAGGGAGCAGTCACAAGCTCCCTGGGCAACCTGTGCCAGTGTCTCACCACCCTCACTGCAAATAACTTCCTCCTAACATCCAGTTTCAACCTCCCCTCTGCCAGTTCAAACCCATTCTCCCTTGTCTTGTCATTGCAAGACCTTGTCAATAGTCCCTCCCCAGCCTTCCTGTAGGCCCTTCAGATCCTGGAAGGCTACTCTAAGGTCTCCTGGAAGCCTTCTCTTCTCCAGGTAACTATAGGAAAGCTCTTAGAAGTTTCAAGTATCCCAGACCTCCAGGCATAGCTTAATGGGTTCATTTCCATTTGGATGCTGATTGCTTTAAAAAACTAGCAAGGTTAAGACTTCACCAGTGGCACCTTCCAACACTGCCCAGTTTTCACAAGCCCAGCCTCTCAAAGTCTGTACAGGAGCATTCCTGAACTTCCTTTTGCAGCAAGTCTCTTGCTGCTTGCACAATGTCAGCAGGGGCACATTTGTTATGCTAAAAATTCTCTCTACTGTCACTGAGATAAAACACAGGACACATTTTGCTCAAGTTTTGTATTCTTCTCTCTAGTCTTTTTATCTCATTAACTACTCCACGATGTACACAAGAATGACCAGATTGATTCAAACAAAAAGCAGCACTGCACTTTGCTCCTCTCATGCACTCAGCAAGTTGGTTTTCTGGTTACTGTCTACGTTGCAACCTCACAAGATCAGCTATTTAACGACCTAAAGCCCTACAACCTTGCTCCAAGAGACCCACCAAAAGTAGTCAAGGGATGCTATGGTGGTTCAGAGCCAAGCTGGAAGGGGACTGAAGAGACATCAAGGCAAGCAGGAGAGAAACTCCTTTCTCTGATTTGGAGACTAAGAGCAGCCTCTGAAAAGTGCAAACTGCTATGGGCAAAGACAAAAATATGAAATCAAATCAAGCCCAAAGCACAAACCAACAACAAAAACCTTTTTA
Source organism: Semnornis frantzii (assembly GCA_013399775.1). Classification (NCBI taxonomy): domain Eukaryota; kingdom Metazoa; phylum Chordata; class Aves; order Piciformes; family Ramphastidae; genus Semnornis; species Semnornis frantzii. The sequence goes on along the minus strand of VWYK01082236.1, from coordinate 18,798 downwards.
ATACCTAACTGCACCACAGGTTCTGCAAGTGACAGGTTCTGTGCTTTTAAGAGCAGTTCTGCACATCAGCTCACAGACAGCAGAACACAGTTATTCTACCACTATTCTTGTGTCCCTTCAGGAAAAGGTTTTCCATTTTTTCTCCTTCCTCAAGACAAATGCTTCAAGCTCTTGCTGCCTGCAATAGCCTGACATAAACCCACCTGGATGGTTCAGTTTTCATGTGTCACAGTCAAAGAAGAGCAAGTTGAAGAGGCCTGTGTGTGTACACACAGAAGGAAAGCCTTGCATGTTGGCTTAATATTTCACCTTGCTGAGGCGGAATACAGAGCATCTTTTCACTCATAGAATGTTTCCATTCAGTTACATAAACCTCAGTCTCTGCTCAGGTTCCATGGAAAAATAAAAACAACCAAACACAATCCTCACAGCATGGAACAGAGATTAAAGGAAGGAAGCAAAAACAATATGAATTTGAGACTGATGAATTCAAGTTTGGCAATGTTTGCCCAGAACAGTTTTATTATATGGAAAGAATGGGTTCACTTATAACAATGCTCACTAAACCCTTCCTGAAATGAGATCCATAAATCCTGTAGAGAGCTCACATCGAACGCAACTGTTGGCACGAACAGTTGCCAGAAGGTACAAATTCAACCATCAATTTCTCACAGCAGCAGTTGCATGTTTGAGTTTGACTACTCAAACTACTTGACCAGGGAGGCAGAGAAGAAACAAACCCAGAAACTGATTGCATTAAATAAGATGCAGATTTATAGTGGAGAAGTTGATGTTTCCAGATTCACGGATTGCATCGGGTTGGAAGGGACCCTCAAAGGTCATCTTGTCCAACCTCCCTGCAGGCAGCAGGGATGCCTCCAACAAGATCAAGCAGCCCAGGGCCACATCAAGGCTGATTCTGAATGTCTCCAGGGCCTCAGCCACATCTCTGGGCAACCTGTCCCAGTATTTCACCACTCCCACCATGCAGAACTTCCTCCTGATGTCCAACCTAAGTACACCCTGCTCCAATTTCAAACCACTGCTCCTCACCCCATTACTGCAAAACCTTCTAGGCCCTGGACCCGTTCTGACAGTTCCATAGGAGGCCACGAAGATGATCAGAGGCTGCAGCAGGTCTGCTGGGAGGACAGGCTGAGAGAGTTGGGGCTCTGCAGCCTGGAGAAGAGAAGGCTGCCAGGAGACCTTAGAGTAGCCTTCCAGGATCTGAAGGGGGCTACAGGAAGGCTGGGGAGGGACTATTGACAAGGTCTTGTAATGACAGGACAAGGGGCAATGGGTTTGAACTGGCAGAGGGGAGATTTAGACTGGATGTTAGGAGGAAGTTCTTTACAGTGAGGGTGGTGAGACACTGGCACAAGTTGCCCAGGGAGGTTGTGACTGCTCCCTCCCTGGAGGTGTTCAAGGCCAGGTTGGAGGAGGCCTTGAGTGAGCTGTGCTAGTGGGAGTGTCCCTGCCTATGGCAGGGGATTGGAACTGGATGATCCTGCAGGTCCCTTCCAACCTTACCATTCAATGATTCTATGATTCTAAACAGTCCCTCCTAAGCCCTCCTCTAGGTCTCCATTAGATATTGAGATGTAGCTGTAAGGTCTCTCTGGAGCCTTCTCTTCTCCAGGTTCAATAGCCCAAATGTTTTCAGCCCATTTCCACGGAAGAGGTGCTCCAGCCCTCTCAGGATCAGGCCCACGTCTCTCTTGTGTTAGGAGTCCCATATCTGGACACAGTACTCCAGGTGAGGTCTCACCAGAGCAGAGTGGCAGAATTACCTCTCTCAATCCACTGGCCATGCTTCTTTTGATGCAGCCCAGGATGTAATTTACAGCCCTACAGCTTCACTTTCCCACTAACTCCAGGGAGTATTCAAGAAAGCAGGTAGCTTCTGTAGCACCCCTTAACAGCATTTTCTGTTTTGTTTTTTTTTTCCAGAGAGAATGCTCTTGCACTGCAGAATCTCTTTTCTCCCAACTATTTCACCTGATTGCTTGCAGGTGAAGAAATCTAACACCAATTTCAACTGACAGCCACAAAACATATAGACCAGTCATGTTGCTGTCATGCTGGTAGATTAATTTGAAGATACAAATACTGAGAAATTTTCAGAGCACTCTTTCCACCAGCAGCCAGTGGGCCTCCTACTGCAATCACTATTAGTGGGTTTCTCTCATCTGAGCAAGTGTCAGCATGAAGTGTTTGTAATTCTTCCTCCCCTCTACAATTCAGGCTGGCTCCTGAAGCCCTAACCTATCAACAGCCTCACTGGCTGAGTGTAATGGAAAGGAATTCTATAACCTAGCACAAATTGTTAAAAGAATTATCTAAGCTGAGAGTGAAGATGGCAAGCAGGTAAAATATTTATATGCAGGCAGCAAGAGAAAGACCTCTTCAAATCCTGCTTCATGTGCTTTTATGTCTTCCCCTCCTCCCTCATTTTTTCCCTAAAGGAACATGCAGCCAAATATGTTTTTCCTTTACTACAGACATCAGAAGTGCTTATGGAAGGAGCACACCAGAACTTCTCATTTAATATTAAAAGTGCATGACAAGAACTATTTCATTCCTTGCTCACCAGATGTAGCTGACACTGGTGTGCAACCATGCTGAGGGCAAACAGAGTGCAAGTGTCAAGTGCATTCAGTATGGGGAAGAGAAAGCAAGAGAACACAGGCAGAGTGCTTTTATTCCTCCTCACCACCCCCACCCCCCCCAATCTTTTTTTTTCTTGTATTGTGAGAGAGGAGAATCCCAAGAGAAAGCTTGAAACAAGCCCATTTCCTAGAGCCATATCCTGTTTGTGAGCTCTGATACGTGGCTGCAGGCAATGTGCCCAGCATAGGATAAGGAATTTAACCAAGAAAAAAAAATATAGGGACCATAATCTAGATACTGAGAGACACCCAGCAGCTCAGACATAAGCCACCTATAGGAAAAAACCCAAAACAACACAAATCATACATTCAACCTTCAGTGACATTTATGTGCTGCCTCTCCAGACCTACCTGTTTCGAGATATTATTGTCACAGACAAAAAGAGAAGGAAGAACAAGTCAGGAAAGAGTCAACTCCTGAGGCATTTCTTAAGCTTCTTATCAAAACAAAGAACCTGTGTAGCTGACACTGTCTTTTTCTTTGTTAACTAAATTAAGTATAAAAATCCACCTTCCTTTCACTTTGGTTTCATCGAATAAACACTGAAAAAACCCAAGCAAGAACTGGTAAAATATTTCGGTGTGAAACTGCTTCAGAAAGGAAGCATTCATAGCATAAAAGCCTTTAAATAGCTTCTTTGGAACTTGATTCCACTCACCTGACATATGCTATCTCAATATTTGACAAAGATTATTTGTTAGAAGCAATTTCCAGTCAAGGAACTGCACACCAGAACTCTGGCTTTCGAGTGGAGGTACAGATAACAACAGCTGCCTTAAGACGGACCCTGGGCGCACAGCTACCTGCTTCTGTTGGCTACCTCCTGCTCTTTCCCCATCTCTGATCTAGGGAACCTCCGAGTTCAACATCTGCAGGATGCCTTCTGCTTAACAAGACTTCAGCATACAGCTCAGGCAGCAAGCAGGGAGCAGTGGTGTCAACGTACAAACAGCCTGCACAGCTAATGAGCAGGGTACAGCGGTGTCAGTGCACAGCCGGCATAGAACACTGCACGGCCAGACTCCACACTTTGCCTGCAGCCAGTACCACAGCTCCCAGCAGCCTCCACCTGAAGCCAGCACAGTCTACAGACACATGCCTTGCTCTGCAGAGCACATAAATTCTACTTTCCAGTCACTTTTGCTTCCTACAGTGAAGCCGGAATTCAGAGGTAAAAAAGTATCAGCGCCACAGGCCGGAGCCTCCGTTGCTGAAGTACTTGAAGGATTTTATTTTTTCACAGATTAAGGAGCAAAACCAAGTGGAAGGGGAAGCTGGGTTGTGTTGAAATTTTAAGCCTCACAGCAGCAGAGGCCCAGGAGAGCTGACAAAATTAACTTCTTGCACAAACTTTCTTCCCTAGTACATAGTATTCAAAATTCCTCTTCCTGGTTTGGAGTAGAGAGGTGTAATGTGAGGTTCCTCACTGGGTTATGCACTTCTCCATGAATTAATCCCTGAGCTGCTGCAGATTTTGGTCCTGCACCCAGGACTGGGAAGCTGGAAGAAGCTATTTTCAGATATTTCTTGGTATTTGAGGCAATCCTCCATCTGTGCTGACTGTTCAGACTCTCACTCTGACACGCACAGACATGCAAATTGAGAACAGGCCATTTCAGTACAGCAGACAGAAATAATTGCAACAACAGAGCTGGACTTGAAGAACTCAGACCTTTATCAGGTGAAATATGCAAGGGGAAACAGCTTCAGAAAGGACTTTTCTTCAAGTTTAAAGACAAACAGAAAAAGGCTGCCTCTTCCTTTGGAGCAAGGCAAGCCACACCTGTGTCAATAATGTGTGGTATTCAGTACTGCAGGGAGTTAGGAGTCTGCCACAGCATGCATGCCTGGCGGGGAGGAAGGAACAAGCATGTCCATGGACATGTCTCATCTTCCAAACAGCTCAAAAGTTGGACTGAAGCCAGCAGCTCTAAAGCAGGTAAACCAGCTTCAGAGACCAGCAATGCTGTGATCCTCCTCCCTCTCGGGCAGGCAGAGCTGAAGACACACAAAGTGCACGGGGCAAAATAATTGCAGATGCTGAGCACTTTCATTTCCTACATGTAAAGGTGTTCGCCCACTGCTGATACTCTCTAGCCAAAGTCTATTTTTTAGGGCAAACCACCTAGGTACAAAATCAGGAGCAGGTATCAGCCATGCTCATGGCTGACCATGCACTGGAACAGTGCAGAGCACAGCACTAGAAGCTGAGTAAAGTCTATTTGCCTTCAAGGCCCCTGCATGCAATGCTCACTGTTGAACTACCAAACTCTCTGGTTCCCTCAACAGAGCACTAAAGAACAGGGTGCCAAACCCTAAATGAGGGCAAAATATGTAGAGTTAGAAGCATAGGCAGCATTTTACCCAGTTATATTAAAAGGAAGCTAAAATGTAGATAAAGATGAATCCAAGACTCCAGGGCTTATCACTGGCACCTTCAGGCTGTGCTCACTGGCAGAGAAATGAGTGGGAAAGAAGCCACAGGAGATCCAGCACTGGCCCCTGCCCTGCTCATACTTTGGAAGCATTTACACCCAGCACAGCCACACTGAAAATGAGGCTAATTTTAAAATGCAGCTGCTCTTCTACCACTTCTGCCCCATCAGGGGCCAATACTAACCCAGATGGCATAAAAAAACCCAGGCAGCCAAAGGGGGAGGAAGAGAGAATGCAATGAATTTGTGTTTCTGATGAGACACTGGGAGTGCCTTGCACACAAACCAGTCCTGTCCTACTAGATCCAGCCACTGCAAGAAAACCTAACCCAGAGCCACTTCAGCCATCAGATGGGTGCTCTGGTTTGGGACAGGACAGCAGTTTCAGCATCTATTCTTCAGTTCTACCACCTTTAAGACACTTTAAGCAGAATTTTTAGGACTACCTCTCAATAACTGGAAGCATCAAGGGCAGGCCTTTCCTAAGCCACTTTCATAATTTTCCACCACCCAAGGAAAAATATTCAGGTAATTTTCTAAAGTCCCTTTCACACAGCTTGCCATGGAAAACTTAAATGTTTAACAAAAAAAGCTCTTCCCAGACATTTTTTTCTGAGCAAAATACTTCTGCTTGAGGTGAAAGTCACTGAGGAGGTTCAGGCACCTTGTGAGAATCTAGTTTGAATTCAGAAAAAAAATTAACATGCTTTATCAAGAGTTAATTACAGGAATTACATTACTGCACACACACCCATTTACTGGTTCTTAGCACTCTTATGTTAAGATAATTTTGGTATTTAGACAATAAACTGGCAGGAAAGACAAAAAACAGTGCAATCAAAAGCCTCTACCTAAGGATTAGTACTCACCTACAATACAGTAAAATTATTTTACAGGTATGCTGGACCAATAGAAGCTCAACATGAGTTGATGATTATCAAGAGGTGGTACTTTGACATGCTTAGAAACACAACATTCCCCCCAAAATCTGACCCCCTGGCAAATCAACACTAGATCTGAGTTTGGCTGCCTCTCTACATAACACCACAAGAATGGATGCAGAGGGGATCCTTAAAACTGAAGCAGTAAACATCAGCAACCTCCTACTTTGGAAAGCACTGACCATGTGTCAGGCATTCACTTGCCAAGGGAGTGGCAGTATTTAACAGCTCTCCTGCACTGGCTAGTCCTGATAGGTAATCAAGGCTTGAGAGTTAATGATTTCCCCCTGTGAAAACTCCAGCAGTCAAGCTGCAGGGCTGGGCTCTGTCCTTGATCAACACTTGCAACCTGTTCTCCATTCAGCCCTACAATATGAAGGACAGAACCCCTTGGAGCACAAGGTAAGCATTTCATTTCAGGTTAATTTTCCTTCTTCCTGCAGGGCTGGTCCCTTTAGAGAGCTCTGGAGGCTTGTGTCTGGTTACTGCATGGAGGCTGTAACCACAGCCAGCTGCTGGCAGCAGCCCAAGCAACTTGAAGTGGCTCCACAGCCCATTAACCCTCATCACTCCAAACCAACACTGCAAGCAGAGCACCACATTTCACACCCATTCCCACAACATCCTTCGTTTTCTACCCATGACTCCATCATCTCAGAAAAGGCCACAAAGAAGCCATGTAGGTTGTGGGATTCCATCTTTTTAGCACCACACTGTTGACCATTCCTTTTCCCTTTTCAAGCAGGAAGCTGTGTTTCTGAAGTACTTTAAAAACAGATACTTATTTACCATTGGTGATTGCTCACTTAAAAAGCAGGGAATCCCCTAAAGTGACTTTGTGCCTGAGCACATCCTCAGTGAAATGTGGAAGTTTTCCCTAGATTCGAATCTCCAGTTTTCTAGGAGCACCTGAAGAACTTCAAAATACAGTTACAGGATGTGATGTACCTGACTTTGCTACTTAAAAGAGAAGTTTTGCTACTCAGAGGTGCTTTCTGCTTCAAGCACATGCTGTTTGGGAATGGTTCACAGGTGCTCAGTAACAGTGAACACCATGGGCCAGAGAGAACACTTTCAGATGACTGATGAAGCTTAAACATCCTTCTGCTCCTGCAGGTCACACCCTTTGCATCTGGTACTCCCTAAGTGCAGAATGAGGCCAAATCCTGATAGCAACAAGAGAACTCTCTCTCCATACAACCTGGCTCAAGTGTCCTGGTGAATTATGCAGACAGTCTCAAAATTCATTCACTGTATGTACAAAGAGGCAAATCACCAGGAAAAAAAAAACAACACTCAAAACACTAAACCCAGCCCAAACCACTGAATTTATATTCAGGGCTTGAAATGACTACAATGAATTGATGGATTGCAATGGTTTTATCTCATTGATGAATTTTAAAGGATTTACCTTCTGTCTGCATCAGACCTTGGAAAAGCCCTAGCTTTATCTACAGAGCCTGTGATATCCATTTAGTCACATTTCAATGCCTGTGATGTCTTGCAGTGGAGCTAACTGAACAGCTGACACAGTATTCAGCTGGGATAAAACAAAATAAAGCTTTCCAAAAGCATTAGCAAGTTTTAATCAAGTGCCTCCCTTGTTGCCAGGCTTTGGGTTTACAGGAGCTCCAACTCCCTAGTTGTCATAGATACTGCAAGCTCAGGGCACTGAGGGAGAATGAGAACACTGCCACTTGGTGGAAAAGGGGGATAGGAATCACTTGCAACTGCTTCAAGTGAAACTGCTTTTCACAGCGATATTCCATCTCCTCCCATCCCATCTGATAGTGCATCGCTATCAGAGCCCCCACGGAGTGCAGTGCAGCAACACAGCCACTCTACTACCAGCACAGCACTGGGCTGCCTTCCAGTAAGCTGTGTAACAAATGTGGGATTCCCAGGCTCCCCCAGCTGCCTGGTCATAGAATGGCCTAGGTTGGAAGGAGCCTCAGAGATCATCTCCTCCAACTTCCCTGCCATGGGCAGGGGCACCTCTCGGCCAGCCTCAGCCACGGGCAGGGGCACCTCTCAGCTAGGCTCAGCTACTCCTCATCCAATCTGGCCTTAAACATCCCCAGGGAGGAGGCATCCACAGCCTCCCTAGGCAGCCTGTTCCAGAGTGTTGCCACCCTGGTACCAAAGAATTTCTTCCTAAGATCCAGTCTAAAACTACTCTCCCTCAGCTTAAGGTCACTCCCTTTTGTCCTATTGCTAGACATCCTTATAAAAAAAAAATCCATCTCCAGCCTTCCTGCAGGATCCTTTCAGGCACTGGAACCTAGAATCACACCAAAAAAGAATCCTAAAGCAGGCTGCTGAATTTTTCCCTTGTGCATGAAGGCATCCATCAAGGATGAAATGGAATTCTGAAGCTCAGATTTGTCTCACTGCTTGTCTCCTCAAATCCTCACTTTTCATGCCACATTAGGACAGGAGGAACTACATTTTATCTTTATTTCTTTTGCTTATTAAAGTTTTACTTTACATTTTCTGTTCTCTCAGTTCCTGCTGCAGAGTGCACCCATGTTGCCAAATGCTTTTTAATACATTCAGTGTTGCCTGTTTCTCACTGAAGCTGAAAGATTGCTCTGTGGCTGTGTGTAGCTCTTCTGAAGAAGGGAAAAATGCACTTGGGACAGCAGCACACAGAACTCACTGCAAACAGAATTACTGAATGGCTTGGGCTGAAAGGGACCTTGATGATCATTGAGCTTCAATCCCCCTGCCATAGGCAGGGAACATCTATAAGAGCAGGTTCCTCAAGACCCCATCTAACTTGACTCTGTAGAGGCTCCAACCTTGGAAATTTTCAACTTCTCTGGGCAACCTGTGCCAGCATCTCACCACTCTCATAGTGAAGAATTTCTTCCTAATGTAAACTGAACTTCTCACTGTTTGAAGCCATTTAAAAGGCATCAAGAGGCTTTTAAACAAGCTGTTGTGGGTTTAAAGAGCCAACAGAGTGAAGCTCTCAAAGGAATTGGAGAAAAAACAGAATTCTGTTTGGAGTGTTACAGATAGAAATTACAAAGCAGATACAGAATCCATAAGTGAACCCCCTGAATTTTCCCCCAACCCAAAACTAAACCTACCATCCCCAGTGCTCCAATCCTCCCTCCCACCATGCCTCTGCCATCCAAGAGGCCTAAAAAGAGCCTCTGGAGGCCCTAAACCAGGCCTACCCTTACGTGCTTGTCCCGATAAGGCAGCTCCTGCCCCACACAAGGCTGGAGGGGGAGGAAAGGAGAGTGAGCTGGCCTTGCCATGAGTTTATGAAGAGACAGCAGAATTATGGGATTGAATAGCAATCTTCTAGTCCCTAGAGGGCTTTTTTTAACCCTACAGTTTCCAGCCTGAGACACGAGCCAATGAAATACAGGCAAGATATTAAAGCAGTAGCCACACAATTCAGTGGTAAGATCTCTAGAATGGATCATTACTCAGACAAGAGCTACTACAGTCTGATCTCATTATTTTTCTGTGCCATGGTACTACAGTGCTTTGAGGGGAGAGAAATGCAAGCAATTGCAACAAGGCCCTTCTGCAAAGACCAAATTTCTCTTTCAAGGAAAACTTCTGTTCTGCTTACAGCCACATTTGACCCCAGCAGGTTTTACAGGAACACCTTGCTAGCATGGCTCACCAGCCACAATGGCCAAAAATCAGAAGTAGAAAAAGGGTAAGAGTGAGGGATTACCTTTTCCTCTCTTCACAAGGTAATTATTTCTCTGTTGACAAGGAAAGGACACAATATATTTCATTTCCATTAATGGTATTTCAGATACTGATGCAAGAGCCTTCACCTGTAGTATAGCTGTCAAGATTTTCAACTGTGTGTTGCTATAAACCCATGAAAATATTGTGCATATCTGAAGACAGTGCTGCTATAAAGCTCATTTAAGCAGAATAACTGAATACATTTGTTTCCTTTCATCTTGTCCTACCAAAGCCCTGTGCTAATTCAAATACTCAACAGAATTTCAGTGCTCTGGTATCCTTAGCAGAGCTCAGAGACTGTCTGTATCTCTGAGGAAACTACAGGATAAAATGAAGGCCTCTGCCACTGTCAATCACTTGGTAGCCCACAAGGCTGCTTGTATGGCATAGAGGATTGAACTGGCACAGAAATTTCTCTATCAGTTCTCTATAAAGTTTCAAATGGCTTTGGGGTTTTTTTTGCCTGTCTCCCATCTTTTAGCCTGATGCACATTTCTATGTGCTGTTAAAAACCTGTTTTTCAGCAGAAACAAGATGCAATCTCAAGACAGACATGACTTCAGCTATTTACAACAGCTATCATCTGGGGATCTTATTCCCTTCTTAATTTTAAATACAAAACATCCTCGTTCAGAAGCAAAAAAGAAGAGTTGGAGACAACTAATGTTTTATGATCTCTAGGAGCATAAGATCATTTATGCATCAATTTGTTCTAAACAAAGTATTCCAGCACTGGCCATAAGAGAATTCTGTGCTGAGGACTACATCTCCCAGATCACTGCAGAGTTGGTGAGATGCTGTGAGAAAAACCACCACAGATCTAATACATGAGATACTAAATTCATCAATGCAGGTCTTGATGGTCACTCAACCTGCAGTTCATTAACTACCTCTGGCAGAAGCCAGAACTAAAGTCAAATAACTACATTACATCTACAAAAAGGAAAGTATAAAATCAGCTATAGAAGGTCACAACTGAAGACTGAGTCATGTTGTTAAGACTCATTCCTCTTGTACTGACCTTCCCCCACCCACCATACCACACTCCCAAATACCTTTAGGTCACCAGCCTCAGGTTTTTCAGTCTCTGAATCGTCATCTTCCTACAAGACAAGAATTCACAGGATTAAGCTTAAAGAGCATGCTTGGCAAGTAACTGCACTTACAGCAAAGGGCTTGTGTTCAGCAGCCCAGCAGTACTCCAAGAACCTTTCCACCAAAGTTAGTTCTCACCCACCCACTCAGGACCCCAAACCAAGTCCTACAGTCAGGGAAAGGAGTGTTTGTTTAGCATGGCTTTTTTTTTTTAGACAAAAGCATCACTCAGTAGCAGCTCTGCCTCACAAAACCCATACAGCTCTTGAATGCTCAGGACTAGACAGTAAGAAGCAACAAAACTGGGCAAAAGCATGTGTCATCAGAGAATTCTGCCCCTGAGCTATCTCCATTTGCCCCCATTCAGCAGTAATAGGAGAAAAATTAACATTTTCAAGACCTATGATACTCCCAAGCATACACTGGCAACACAGATAGCACACACAGCTGGCCTGTCACCCAGGCATGCAGGCTTGGTGAGGGTCTGGCCTAGCACAAAGCTTGAGGGATCTGGTGATGCCAGCTGGCACCAAATCATCAGCAGTGCTGATGTAGCCTCACTTGCTGAGGACATGAACTTGTACAGAAGGGAACCACTGACAAATCCCAGTGGTTTAGTTAACAGACACCATTCAGTTTTTATTTCTGCCTATAAGTAACCCAAAGAACAAGGTAAATGTCTGCCCTGTTGAGAGCTTAAAATACTGAACTCAGCCTTGTGTAAGATTCTACACAACAGCAAAAAGTAAGCCCCAACTTTAGTCCCAGCTAGGAGGTAAGTCTACTGCTCCACTGCTCTATGGGGTACTTCACTGGAGATCCTAGAGGTACCCATGTTTCTGGATAGAAATACATACACTGGCATCAAAACAAGTTTGAGAGGCAGAAAATGCTTTTCATGCTCACACAACTCAGCAGAACATTCTTCCCTCCAAACTTTGCCATCAGTTTAACTTTGACCCTAAACCAAGAACTTGGTGGTGTTTCAGCTTCAAAAAGAAACCCCAAAAAACAGTAAAGTGATTTACATGTGACTGAAAGAAAAGTTCACAGAGAAATGCCCACCTCAGTGCTAGCACAGGAGCATGTCCTGGAATAGCAAGCTAGACAATGACCATACAATAATGTCAGCAAGTCTTAATGCCCTGAATTAACATGCATGTCCCACAGAAGTGAGGCATCAAACTCCTTCACTTCAGCTACTCTCCAGCTTACCTTTCTGAAACATCCACATGTTAATAATTCAGTCTTAACAGTAAGTTTGCAACTACAAAAACTAACAAGTAACTTGGTGTTTATCACAAAAGATTTCTTTCTCCTCCACAGTCCTGCCTCTATTTTAAAAATAAGTCATTTTCAACAAAGCAACAAGTTGAATCATTCAGGTTATTGAGGTAACTGAAACAACTGCCCAGCAGAGGACACCTGGGAAATAACAAAGTAAGAAGTATTACTGAGAGCTGCCTTTGAATCCCCATCTCTGAAGGTGTTTAAAAGATGTGGTGCTGAGGGATATGGGTTAGCAGCAGAGTTGGTCAAGTTACATCATGGTTGGAGTCAATGACCTTAAAGGTCTTCTGCAACCAAAACAATTTCATGGGTCTGTGAAAAGGCAGAGGCTTTCCAAACACTGTTAAGGAAGCAGAAAGTTGTTTAGATAAAAGCCCAGGAAAACCTGAGTGAAATTTGCACTGCTTTCTGCAAACAGCTGAACCACTGAGAGCTGCTGGCACAAGCAAGATCAATGCGGTTCTCAATCCTGGTCAAAGACTCTTCAATGCAAAAAAACAAACACTGCTCTCTGCAAGACAACTGGAGAGGAAGCACTCAGTGTAACCTGCACACATCTGCACAGGAACTGCAAGTACACGCAAGACCCACTGGTGACAGCCCAGAGTGAACTGATCACTTGCCAAGATGTGACAGCAAGCTGTACCTACCAGATGATGGATAGTTGCAATCTGTACTGAGAACTGTGTGTGCAATAAAGACTACTCCATTCTCCTGCCCCTTGGCCAATGCTAATTAATCACAGCTCATCTCAACAAGCTTTTTGCTCACACCTACCACTTTCTACAGGTTAAAGAGATCTCTTTTAAAGAGGGTCCAGAAGTTTTAGATATAAAAGGGAGAACCTCTAAAGTACTAAAGAAGTGTTGTTGCAGGCCAGAAGCAGATCCTGAATGTTACTGCTTGTACCTTCTCCAGTTAGCAACAGAACAAAACCAAAAGCAAGGACAAGAGACAGGCAAATTTCTTGTCTGCTACCTGGGAAAAGAGATGGCAGAAATAGTGTCTCATAAGAGACTGATCTAATGCACACACAGCAGACTTTAATGAGGAAAGGCCACAATGACACAGCCTTACTTCCTTCCACTACCAAACAGCCAAAATGCTAGAACAGGGACAAGATAACATGTTCTTCACATGGTGGTAAACAAAAAGTTAATGATAACAGAGACAAGAACCTCCATCCTTAGTCCCCCAAAACTTTCCTCTTTGCTTTCACAGAAACTCAACAAAACTACACATTCTTCTGTGTATTAGGGTTGCACTCAGTGAGACACATGCCCTGTCTCGTAATGCAGGTGCATAATATCATGCACCTATGACAAATGAAAGCCACTCACATCTAGACAGGACACTGTTACAGCAAGATAACCTGGATGTATTAAGTAGGCTTAGTCTTACACAAAAGAATAATTTAAGACATTATAGAACTTTATTCTTGTTAAGCCTCCAGCCAACCACACAACTTTGAGTTTCTTTTACAGGTTGCTCATTTATGTCAACTTAGGCTTAAAGAATTATTTCCATTTAAGTGTCGCTGTTAACTTGTATCAACCTTTTTCTCCCATAAGAGTCAAACTGCATCAACAGTTAGCTAAAAACACCACAAGCTGTGCCGGCCTGCTGACGGGTTTCAAGACAAATGCCTTCTACTGGATACTTGTAATTAGTTTAAGTATTTGGAGAGTGTCAAAAGCTACAGCAGGAGTCAGATACTTTGAGTTCCAGCCCAGTCAGGGGTTTTCCTTGGAGAAAAGCCTCTACAACGCCAGAAGGTCTCAAAACAAATTCTCAACGCGCTGAAGTACTTACTGACTGCCTGCTGTTGTCATCATCCTCCTCTTCATACCCGTCTTCGTCCCCATCCACGCGGGTGAAGTCGTCCTCTCCGTACCCAACCGAGACCAAACCCCCCTTCTCTCCTAAGAAGGAAAGGAAAATCATGAGGAAAGAGAAAAGTAGCAACGACCAGGGCCTTCCTCTCATAGAAAAGTAACAGAGGCCGGCCCGCTGCTTCCCCAAAGCCCTCCCTGCCCTCACCCGTAGTCGTTCCCCCATCGCTCCCCGCCGCCCCAGCCTCGCTGTCCGACTCCGGGTCCGAATCCTCAGCGTACACCGCCAGCGAAGAGAGGACGCTACGCTTCGCCGCCGCCATCTTCCGCTTCCGCCGCGGCTCGCTTCCGGTGCACGGAGCTAACGCACCCAGCGGTGCCGCGCGCAATGATGACGTTTGGCGCAGTCGCCATAGCAACGCCTCCCACCGCCCGTCGCTGCCTGGTGAGGGCAGAGAACCCTGGCGGCCGCGCACGGTGGGAGCAGAGGAGCCCTCAGCCAGGCGGGGCAGGGCAGGGCAGGGTTCGCGGCGGGGCAGGCAGAGGGAGGATAAAAGGTGTGCGGCCTGCTTATAGCGAGGGGCTGGCTCTTTACGAGCCGATTCCGACGTCATTGCCCGGCGCCGCGACAGCACCTGCCGAACCCTGACTGAGTGTGAGAGGGTCGGGGCGTGGAGGGGTTCGGCTGTGGCGGGGTGGGACACTGGGACCGAGGGAGCGGAAGAATACAGGTCCTGGGAAGGGGGCGGTGGGAATAGGAAGTCCCCAGGCTTCCCTCTTCCTCACTCCCCATGTGGGGGTGCGGGGGGGTTTGGGGGTCAGTGAGGGCCTCCTATCATCTGTGCCCGGCTCCTGCCGCACGAACAGACTTTGGGAAGGTGTATGTGAGCGGTGCTTTGTCCCCACGTAAATGTCGCTTGGGTCCTCTTGAATAGCATCCTTTAGGGGAGTTAGTAACGAAAAGAGAAGCGAGGCTGGCAGGGCAGCCGTGGGGAGGGTTGTGCAGGTAGCAACGAGAGAGGGCACACATGGCAGCATTGAGGTTTAGCTTGGCTCCTGTCGCTGTTCACAGCTTCTCTAAGATGAGTGGTGAAGTCCCCCCAGGCCTGGAAGGCAGGGTCCGGAAAACACTGCGAAAGGTCTTCGGGTTTGAGTCCTTCAAGACTTCCCTGCAGGAAAGTGCAACCATGACTGTGGCAAGAGGTGAGGCTCAGCTTCAGGAAGGTGCTCAGAAACATGTCTGGTTTGCGGTCTTCCAGCGAAGGTGATGCTGCAGGAGCTGGTGTCGTGTCTGTTTGAAGGAGACCCATCTCCTGGACTAGGCAGGATCACCCAGCCCTCCTAGGCCTCCTATGCTCTTGAGATCATTCCAGTGGCACAGGAGCACCAGCACGTGTTGCACACAAGCCTTCCGAGCACAGCTTTGCCTGTTCTCCTTTGTATTTGTTTTGTAACATCACCATTGCCTCAAACAGGAGCTAGGAAATGTGAAAGTGCAGTACAGTTGATAACCTTTCTGGAGGTATCTGCCAGCATGTTTATGGTCAGATAAGGTCAAAAGCCTCTAAACCTTACATTAAATCTGTCCTTATGTTAGAGATAATACTACTAGAAGACTTGATGACCTGCTTTCTATCTGTTCTTTGAATCATGTGGCCGTTATCAGAAACACAATTGTGCTGATGTTAAGGTACCCATGGACACCCAGCTGCTGGCTGGACAGGCAGCTCACATGCAGGCCGCCAACCCTCAGCTGCTTTGGCAGGTGTCTCAGTGTGAATCAGAACACTGTCCATCTCAGCACTCAGTATGCAGTTACTCAGCAACAGCTCTGCAGACCACAGCCCAGCCAAACACAGTGCTCTGTCAGTGGAGTAGCTGCCTACTAACAGCACATGTACTGGTATCTGCTGACTTGAAGTAGATACCACTTAACATACAGTATCAGTTACTAACTGCATGATATTATCTACTAAGGTACCTTCCTGGGAGAAGCTTTAATAGGATATGGTAAAAATTTGTTGTGAGTCTGGTGATTTGGTAACTGGAAGTCTGTAAGATGAGTGAGAGCAGCTCATTTGGTAAAACAGCACCAGGAATAACTTCTCTTTATCTTGGTTTCTCTGTGTCTTCTGGTTCTCTCATAAGGCTGTTTCTGAGTGTTCACAAGGCAATCAGGGGTTCTTTGAAGGAAACCATTGCAAGCATGCAAGGTATCGTTGTGCATTTAGAACCTAAAATGCACTTTCTGTGGTTGGTACACACACACATGTGCTCTTGCTCACAAATTTAGAAGCCTTGCTGCCCACCCCTCCAGACAGAGCCCTGGGAACCCACCTTCACTCAGGGGCCTTGAGCTTTCTTCTGTTGTCTTTGCAGGCGAGAAGGATGTCTTTGTCTGCATGCCCACAGGGGCAGGGAAATCCCTGTGCTACCAGCTTCCTGCAGTTCTGGCAGTGGGCATCACCATTGTCATTTCACCTCTGATTGCACTGATCCAGGTAACTCTCCTGTTAGCTGTGAAAAGCAGCAAAAGGGGTTTGGAGGCACTGGAGGCACAGCTGCCTCTTGTCCTTCTGTCCACGAGTCTCTGTTGGCCTGACTCAGGATGCCCATCTTCATGTCTCAGTGTGTTTTGCTTACCCTGGCGATAGGTGAGGAGACTGCAGCTTAGCTGTGACCATAATAAGAGCTCTCTAGAAGCTTTTATACCCACCACCAGCCTGTCTCTATTTTCTCCAGTGTTTTTTTTACCTCCAGTGTGCTGTACAGAGCAGCAGAGTAGAGTAGCTGAGATGGACCAAACTGAATCTTTCCACAGAGGAAAATTGTCTTTTACCCACAAAGTAGTCATAGGATGGTTTGGGTTGGAAGGGACTTTAAAGAACATCCAACCCCTCTGCCATGGGTAGGGACACCTTCCATTAGCCCAGGCTGCTCAAGGCCTCATCCAACCCGGCCTTGAAGGTCTCCAGGGAAGGGACATCCACAACCTCTCTGGACAATCTATTCCATTGTCTCTTGACCCTGAGGAGTGAAGGATGACCTTGACTTTGAAGGCCCAATTTGTTCTGCATCAAAATGCCTTCTTGTTGCAGTCAATCTTTCTGTCATGACAGCTGGTTTAGCAGAGCTGCTCCTTGAGCACTTTCATCTGTGAGACCTTTTTTGTTGCCTGTATTTTGCCTTTTCTACTCTTTCAGCACCTGTTGAGGAGAAACATCTCCCTGCATGAGCAGCTGCAGCATTGGTTAGATTTCTGTAAAGCATCTGATTAGCTCTGCATGATTCTGGTGCTGCAGGCTGCTGCTTTGGCTTTTGTGGTGTGTTGTTGCTTTTTGTTAGTTGTTTTTTTTTTTTTAACTACTTTATGTAGTAAATTTTGAGAATTCATATCATCCTTGATGCTACATCTCAGAAAGGTGTTCTGAACAGAGGATTTGTTCCAAGTGAGAGGGTTAGACTAGATGACCTTTGGACCAACCCAAACCATTCTATGATTTCTAATTAAATTCCAACACAGGCAACATTTTATGAGTAAAATGGAGGTTAAAAAAGTTTCCACTCTAAGATTTGCAGCACCAGAGTGACAAAGTGGTTGAGATGTGCTCAGTGAGCCTCAAGGAACAGAGCAGAAGTGAAACTTCAGAGGACTTCTCATCAAGCCCTGAGATGCTCATGATGTATTTCAGTGTAACCAAACTTCAAGAGCTTAGTGTGTGCAGCTGATAGGGAAAGCTGAGAGCTGACTTTGTCAACACAAGACAGTGGCTATTAAATCCATCACCAAAACCAGTTAGAGTGCAACAATGAGATACCAGCTTTTCACTTCTGAAGTGTTATGTTCTAGTCAAGTGCAGGTGAACAGCTCAGTGTAGGGACAGGGAGGTGGAATATCTGTGCCCAGGGTTCTTGTGGTTGCATCTGGATCTGATGCTGTCTTTTCTTGGTGATGTAATTCTCATCTAGACTTGGTTCTGGTGCAGTGGTGCTCTGCATGATCCTTGTCTTTTGTCCCTTAGCTATTTTGGCATGAAATTCACCCTGGGTTTGCAGAGTGATGGTGTTCATTTTCTATCTGTGACACCTCGATAGTGTAAACCCTGAGGCATGCTGGTGGCTTGTTTTACTGTGGCTACAGTTGAGTTACTTTGCACAGATCCTTATTGGTGTCCCCTAGCAGCTAAAAGACCTTCCTTAAGTGAACAGATGCGGAGTTGCAGTTGCAAGTTAGAGGCTGGAAAGGTTAGGCTGGAGATAGAATCATAGAATGGTAAGGTTGGAAGGGACCTCAAGGATCATCCAGTTCCAACCCCCTGCCATAGGCAGGGACACCTCCCACTAGCACAGGTCACTCAAGGCCTTCTCCAACCTGGCCTTGAACACCTCCAGGGAGGGAGCAGCCACAACCTCCCTGGGCAGCTATGCCAGTGTCTCACCACCCTCACTGCAAACAACTTCCTCCTAACATCCATCCTTAATCTCCCCTCTGCCAGTTTAAACCCACTACCCCTTGTCCTGTCATTACAAAACCTTGTCAATAGTCCCTCCTCAGCCTTCCTGTAGGCCCCCTTCAGATACTGGAAGGCATAAGGTCTCCTGGTAGCCTTCTCTTCTCCAGGCTGCAGAGCCCCAACTCTCTCAGCCTGTCCTCA
>VWYK01082231.1:0-12662 GCA_013399775.1 Semnornis frantzii | reverse complement strand
CACAGCTTGAGTTTTGTGTTCAGCTTCNGGTGAGGCCACAGCTTGAGTTTTGTGTTCAGCTTCGGGCACTGCAATCCAAGAGAGCTGTGGAGGTGCTGGAGCAGGTCCAGAGGAGGGCAACAAAGCTGGGGAAGGGTCTGGAGAAGAAATCTGATGAGGAGAGACTGAGGGAGCTGGGGAGGGTTAGTGTGAGGAAGAGGAGGCTGAGGGCAGAGCTCATTGCTGTCTGCAGCTACCTGAAGGGACATTGTGGAGAGGCTGCTGCTGGGCTCTGCTCACAGGGAACTGCAGACAGAACTGGAATGGCCTCAAGCTGAGGCTGGGGAGGTTTAGATTGGACATCAGGGAAAAGCTTTTCCTGGAGAGAGTGGTCAGGGCCTGGCAGGAGCTGCCCAGGGAGGTGCTGGAGTCCCCATCCCTGGGGGTGTTTAGGAAACATGGGCATGGCCTTTAAGGCCATGGTTAAATGGCCACAGTGGTGTTGGACTGCTCTTGATCTGGGAGGTCTTTCCCAACCAAAACAGTTCTTTCATTCCCTATTTTCACTCAGTTCTGTGTTTTCATTTGTGATCTTTGTGCTCTGACAAGGGAAGTGCTGCAGAGGAGAGATGCAGCAATGTTCAAGACAATGTTTTAGGAGTCCTCATCTGTGTAACTTTTAGAACTTTAATTACTCTCTATTTATTTATTTCCTTTGGGGTTTTTTTTCCCCCCTCAAATCAAAGCTCAGTTAGGAACCCCTGGAGGCAACCAGGCCATTTGGGACTCTGCAGCAGCAGTGCTGCTTGGAAAGCAGCAAGATTGAACAGTAGGTGAAGATTTGGGTTTGGTGCTTCTGTTGTTTTTCTTTCCCTTCCCCAAGACATGGTGTTTGATTACAGCTGCAACAAATTTGGTAGCTGCAAACAGTAAGTGCCTGATTGAAAAGAAACAATTATGCCTGGAAGAACAGTGCTTATTTTAAGAAATTAGAAGAGTTTAAATGTGGAGGGAAACAGCCCCAAGTAAATAGTGCTGTTTGCCTTCATAATAAATGCCCTCCTCTTTCCCAAGCACAAATAGCTCATTCTTTTAGAGGGCTGTTTGTGGAGTTGTGCTTGGAGAGTTACAAACTACAATTCAAAAGTGGTTCCTGTCCCTTTCTGACCATTGGCAGAACCACAGAATGTTAGGGGTTGGAAGGGACCTCCAGAGGTCATCTGGTTCAACCTCCTTGCCCTGCCCAAGCAGGAGCACCCAGGGCAGCTCACACAGCAGCACATCCAGGTGGGTTTTGAAGTCTCCACAACCTCTCTGGGCAGCCTGCTCCAGGCCTCCAGCACCCTCACACCAAACAAGTTTCTCCTACAGTGAAGCCTCCTGGTTTCTAGTACCTGTTTCCTCTTGTGCTGTCCCTGGGCACCACTGACAAGAGCCCAGCCCCATCCTCTTGCCCCTCAGCCTTTATCTCTTGCTGAGCATTGCTCAGGTCCCCTCTGGGGCAGCTCTTCTCCAGGCTCAACACCCCCAGGTGGAACCTCCTGCGGTCCAGCTTGTACCTGTTGTTCCTTGTCCTGTCACTGGGCACCAGCACAAAGAGCCTGGCACCTTCATCTTGCTCCCCACCCCTCAGATATTCATAGACCTTGATCAGATCCCTCTCAGCCTTCTCTTCTGCAGGCTAAACAGCCCCAGGGCTCTCAACCTTTCTGTGTAGGAAGGATGCTCCAATCTCCCAGGCATCCTCATAGCCTCTGCTGGACTTTCTTCAGCAGATCCCTGTCTCTCTTGGATTGGGGAGCCCAAAACTGGACACAGCATTCCAGATGCTGTCTCACTAGGGCAGAGTAGAGGAGGAGGAGAACTTCCCTGCTGAGGAAGGTGCTGCAGTCAGGGCTGGTTTGCTTCTGCAGCTTCAGGCACATCATCTGCACTGCTTGGTTCTTGTGAACCTGTCCCGGCTCTGTGTGCCAGTGAAATACTAAACACAAAAGGAGTCTGAAATGTTGGTGTTGTCCTCCCATGGGGACAATATTTACTGTTTTGTGCTGCCTCTTGAGTTACAGGTGAAGAGGGCTCAGCTTTTCCAGGGCTGCAGCAGCTTTAGACTGCCCTTTAGACAGCTTTAGACAGCAGTGGCTGTAGCTGGTGAAATGGTTCCTGGCTCTGTCAATGCTCAGGGCCCCGTGCTGAATCCACCCTGGTACTTTTCATTATTAAAGAGCTGTGATCAAGAATTAAGGTTTTAATTAAAGTCTGTAGCCCTCACAGTTGGCCATGATAAAGCTCTGGAGGGGAGCAGTGTGGGAAGCCATCAAATGGTGGTTCTCTGACTGTGCCAACACTGAAACATTGGGTTCCAAATGCCCCTTTGCCTCCAAGAGGCTTTAACACCACAACTTGGAGATGTTCATTACTGTTTTAGAGCCATTCCCAGCAGAGAGGCATCGTTGGGCTGTTCCTTTCAGCATCTCTCAGCTGTCTCTTGTTTGTTTGCAAACAGGCAGACCCAGCTCCACTCCTTTTTGCTGCTCTCCAGGAGCAGCAGCCTGAACTCCAGCACCTTCTGTGATGCTGGTACCAAACACTTCTACCAGCCTGAAAACCTCTGATGGAATTAGTGGTGTTGAGTTGATGATAAAAATATTCAAGTGAAGATTCTGGTGCTCAGAACAAATTATTCTTGTTATAGTTAATTTGTCCAAAGTTGTAATTAATTTGGATTTTAGAAGGCTTCCCATCTGCTGTACTGAGCAACTGCAGAAGCTAAAAACCTTCCTGAAGAGTTTCAATCCTGATCATTGCAAATTAGATGGAATGCTGTAAAGAGCAACTGGCCCTGTCTTGTCTCTAGGCCAACCATATGGAGAAGCCATGAAATAGCAGAGGGCAGCAGCAGATGACCCTGGAGTTCTCATCTAATCCTGTGGACCAAAGATGGGTTTGATTAGTTCAGTTTGCTGCTGCAGCTGAGAGTGAGCCAGAGAGATCAGCAACTGAGAACCTAAATGAGCTCTGCTGGCCTCATGCACTTCTCAGTGCCTCAGTGGCTGTAGCTGAGCTGCTTTGTGGGTTGAGATGACTTGCTTTGAGTCCCATTGCTGCTCACAAATGGCTGCTGGTTGTAGAAACATCTAGAATGTTGATACTCTGGAGTCTGAGCTGTCCAGATCCATTTTAACCCATGGGGATTAAGAAAATCCTGATGGATCATAATGAGCAAGGACACACTTGACTGGACCCTGAGCAGCCTGATCCAGTTGGAGATTCACAGAATGGTTTGGGTTGGAAGGGACCTTCAAGATCATCCAGTTCCATCCACCACTACCATGGGCAGAGACACCTCCCACCAGCCCAGGTTGCCCAAGGCTTCACCCAACCTGGCCTCGAACACCTCCATGGAGGAGGCATCCACAGCCCCCCTGGGTGACCTGTTCCAGTGCCTCCCCACCCTCACTGGCAGGAATTTCTTCATCTCCAGTCTCAGTCTGCCCTCTTCAAGCTTCAGTCCATTTCTGCTCATCCTATCACTCCAAGGGCTGTTGGACAAGATGACCTTTGAGGCTCTCTTCCAACCCAATGCATTCTGGGCTCAGGAGCCTCATGCCTGAAGGGAGGGACAGGAGCCAGCCCTTGGCGTTAACCCTTCTGTGTCCCTGCTGCCTGTGGGCAGCAATGAGCCTGGAGCTGAGCAGAAGGAGCTGGAACCTTGCTGGGGGGAGTGGGGATGATGAGCAGCTGAAGGATACCACAGCCCTGCAGCTGCTTGGCTTCCTGCTCCTCTGGGCTGGAACATCTGGCAGGGTTTTGCTGTGCAGGAGCTTGGTGGGGAGGTGAGGAGCAGGGGAGGGCTGCGCTCTGCTGTCTGCGCCGCGCTCCTGACGCTGCGTGGAGCTGTCACAGCTACACCCAGGCAGGCAGCGTTCAGCCAGCACAGTCAGCTTTCATTTGCTTCTTGTTTGCAAGGTATTAGCGTTTGAACTACACGATAAAAGCAAGGCACCAAGTAAGCAGCAAGGCAAATGCAGCATTGTCAATAATATTGAGTGACAGGATTGCTTCTCACGGTGTGGTGGCTGGAAGAGGAGTGGGGTTATAATTAGATTTAAAGAAGAGCATTGGATTGATTCTGTCTCCAATTAAGTGTTTCCTAACTGATGTAAAAAAAAAAAAAAAAAAGAGTAAAAAAGTGGTTGGCAATAGGTTTGCCTATCATATGGTTACAGATTTTGTTATGGCTGCTTGTTGGAATTTTTCCACCCTCTCTCAGCTCCGTAGCTGTGTCCCTGTTTGTCATCAGCTGTTTGCAATGTGCAGCTCCTGTTTCATTTAATGGGCCATATGCAGATGGCAAACGAGGGGCTTTGCACAGGCAGACTGCTGCCTTCCTCACGTGCTTGGAGGGGTGGATGCAGCCTTGAGGAGAGCAATAGTAAAGAGTCAGGTTGGTTGAGGTCAGCCTTTGATGTTCCTGCCAGGGCTTCCTGCTCCCCTGTGTCACTGAGCTAACGTTGGAAGAGTCACAGAATCAGAGTGTTAGTGACTGAAAGGGAGCTCTGGAGCTCAGCCAGTCCAACCCCCCTGCTCCAGCAGGGCACCCACAGCAGCTTGCCCAGGAGCACAATGCCCAGGGGGCTTGGGAGCTCTGCACAATGACTCCACGACTTCTCTGGGCAGCCTGCTCCAGGCCTCCAGCACTCTCACACCAAACAAGTTTCTCCTACAGTGAAACCTCCTTGGTTCTAGTCTGTAGCTGTTTCCCCTTGTCCTGTCCCTGGGCACCACTGACAAGAGCCCAGCCCCATCCTCCTGCCCCCTACCCTTTATCTCTTGCTGAGCATTGCTCAGGTCCCCTCTGGGGCAGCTCTTCTCCAGGCTCAACACCCCCAGGGCTCAGCCTTTGCTCCTCACAGAGCTGCCCCAGGCCCCTCAGAATCTTTGTGGCACTCTGCTGAACTCACTCAGCAGTTCCCTGTCCTTCTTGAACTGGGGAGCCCACAGCTGGACACAATCCTGAGGGACAGGAGAGCATCCCTGGACCTGCTGGCCACACTCTTCCCAGTGCACCCCAGCAGACCCTTGGAGGTCTTGGCTACATTGGTGACCTGTGGTGAACTTGTTCCCCAGCACCCCCAGGTGCAGAAGTGCTGCTGGTTTGACATTGAGAACCTCTGATGGCTCTGCTGTGATGTCTGCTTTAGATATTGATCGTGGCTTAGACAAGAGCAGCTGTTTTATGTGCAACTTTTAAAGGGCACAGAGCAACCTGAGGAATCTAAAGCTGCCTTGTAAATCCTGGCTCTGCTCTTTGCTTCCAGTTATCTGGAGCTCTTCACTCCTCTCTGTTGTTGTGTTGGTTGGTTTTTTTGTTCCATGGAGCAAACCAGTCTCATGGGCAGAGGCATATTCCAGTCATCAAGTGGCATTTCAGCCCTGGAAGGGAAGTGAGTGGTGAGTTGGCATGACAGTGGTGACTCAATTATTTTTCACAGCCTTGGCAGGAGCTGGTGAAGTCTGATGCCTGCAGATGATGTCCTATAAATTCAATGAAGTCAAATCAAGCAAAGGAGGCAGGTGCTGACCCCTTGCAGTGTTTATGAGCTGGGTGCCACAGCAGGTAGTCAGGAACCCAGAAACCCACAGCCTGGACTGGAAGATGAAGAAAGGAATGCACACAGCTGTGCCTGGGCACTGTCTCTCCCTGGGAAGTGTGGCTGGGGATGCTGGAGCTCGTTGGGAATGGGCACTGGCTGAGGTGTGGGGGCATGTTCAGGGGCAGATCCTGGAGCATAGAGCTGAGCTCTGCCCCAGCTGAGGTTCAGATTGGCTTTGGGTACTGAGATTGCTCGAGGTCAGTGTGGCTGGTGGGGTTCAAAGCAGTGGCTTAAAGCAGCAGGTTCTGGGCACTGCAACTTGCAGCAGCTGCATCTGAGTGAGGAGAAAGAACTCCAAAGCCTCCCTTGCATCACTTCTCTGGACTTCATCTGCTGTTGGATGATTGTGAGCCTGTGACTGAGTGGTCCACAGACCCTCAGCTGGTGTAAGCTGCACTGCCTCTGATTTCAAGGGTCTTGGTGGATCTGCTTGTTTCCAGAGCATTGGTGGTGCTGAGCAGCCCCCAGGGTGGGGAAGCTGACCTGGAGGCTGCTATTTGGGTTTTGGGGGGAGAAGCTCTGCTGGAGATGAGTGATGCCTGTAGCAGGGGGGAGGCTGCAGGCTGGGGTTTTGCTGGGCCATTTGCTGGCCTCAACTGATGGTGCAGCAGATGATGCAGCTTCTCAAGAAGCTTGTGGTGCTAGTCTGGGGGTGGCTGTGCTGCTGGGTGAGGTGTTTGATGTTGTGGCAGCCTGGAGTCACTGTTCTGCAAGTGTCAGGGCAGGTATGGTACTGCTGTAGTGCAGGACTAGTGTCAGGAATGCAGGGACAGAGGGCTGGTGGCTGTGGGTCTGCTGCTCTGAATTCCTCCTGCTCTCTGTGATAGTAACAAGGGTAGGGCAAGAACCTGTACCACAGACTGGCTGCTTTGGGGGATGTCCTTCCTGCCTTCCCTCTGCAGCCAGCCAGGGGCAGGACCATTCCTAGTTAAGGCAATGACCTAAAACTGCCCCAGGGGAGGTTTAGCTTGGATCTTAGGAACAGTTTCTTTCCAGAAAGAGTGCTCAGGGACTGGCACAGGCTGCCCAGGGAGTTGTTGGAGTCAGCATCCCTGGAGGTGCTGAGGAAACCTGTGGCAGTGGCACTGTGGGACACGGTTTAGTGGCCATGGTGGTGTTGGGTTGCTGACTTGATGATCTGGGAGGCCTTTTCCAAGCAAAGCCATCCTGGCCCCAGCAGCTCCTGTTGGCCTGACTGCAGTGGCAGATCCATTGCTTTTCATTACGACTTCAGATTAAAGCAACTCCCTGGGGAGGGAAGAGTCAACCTCCTCATTCTTTTTCTTTTTAGCTATACAGAAGATTTCTTTTACTTAAATGAGCTCCCAGCAAGGCTGCCTTAATATACTACTAATTGATTTTAAGACTTGAAAGCAGCAAAGCTTATTAACATTTGCTGACTCAGCGAGAACCTTCCCCTCCTCGCATGCTGGAGGATGGAGCTGAGGTATTGACCCATGTTGTTGCAGCATTAAAATGAAGTTTGAGGGAATATTAAGTGTCTCATGCTGCTGCTTGATTTGCATATGCAAATGAGAGCCATCAGTGCAGAGGCAGGAGAGCAGGAATGCTAATGCTTTGCAAACAGGAGCCAGCACTGAGCCTTTAAACAAACACCAAGTGGCACTTGCTGGGCTCCGGCACAGGGATGCTGCTGTCAAGGAGGTCTCACTGCTGCTCCCCTCATGTTCACTGCTCTGAGCAGCCCATTTTGGAGAAGGGCACATGGGAGGGGTGCAGAAAACACTGAAGAGGATGTGAGACTGATGTTGACTCTGCTCTTGTGGCATTTGGAAAGAGAACCCTGGAGCAGGCTGTGCAGAGAGGTTATGAAGTCTCCATCTCTTGAGATCTTCAAATCAACCTGGAGGTGTTCCTGCGTGGCCTGCCCTCAGTGGTGCTGCTTGCAGGGGGGTTGGGCTTAATGATCTCTGCAAGTCTCTTCCATCCCCTGGCATTCTGGGATCCTCTGCTTTGTGCTTGAGATGTACCTGCTGTGTGTGACTGGGCAGATGAAAGGGCTTGAAGCTCCCAGGGAACCAGGGACAGAAGCTCAGGCTGTGCCAGGGCAGGGTCAGGCTGGATGTTAGGGAGAAGTTCTTCACAGCAAGAGTGATTGGCATTGGGATGGGCTGCCCAGGGAGGGGGTGGAGTGCCCATCCCTGGGGGTGTTGGAGAGGAGGCTGCATGAGGCTCTGAGTGCCAGGGGTTAGTGAATGAGAAGGGTTAGGTGAGAGGTTGGACTGGAGGATCTCAGAACTCTTTTCCAAGCTGCTTAGTTCTGTGGTTCTGTGATTGTATTGGGTTGGAAGGGACCCTCCAAGGGCATCTTGTCCAACCCCCCTGCAGTCAACAGAGACACCTCCAACCAGAGCAGGTTGCTCAGGGCCACACCAAGTCTGATCTTGAATGTCTGTGAGGTTGGGGCCTCAAGCACAGCCCTGGGCAGCCTGTGCCAGGGTCTCACCACCCTCCCTGTGCACAGCTTCCTCCTGATGTCCAACCTGAATCTGCCCTGCTCCAGTTCCAAACCATTGCCTCTCCTCCTATCACTTCTCAGTACCTGGAAGTCTCAGCACAGCATGAAGGTATTTTCTGAAGGACTCTCATTGTGATGTTTCTTTCCTAAAAACCTTCATTTTCCTCCCTTCTTGCCCTTTTGTATTTTCCTTTATTTTTTCCCCTTTTTCATATAACAGAGAACCATTTCTTTTCAATCAAGGAATCTATTTGCAGAACATGGAGTTGTTAGATGAGCTTTGGTTTTGTTTCAGAATACATTTCCATAAAAAGTCACCACTAATGAGCTGTGTGAAAATTGCAGCCTGCCTGCCAAGCCAATTTGGTTAAAAGGCTTCCTCCATCCTTTGTTGCCATTTGATCCTACCACATGCACAATGTGCTTCAGCAGGTACAGCCATGGTGGCTAGGAAAAGCAAGGTGAGATGCTGAGAATAAGTCACATCTGGCTGGAGAGCAGCCCTGAGGAGAGGGACTTGGGGGTGCTGCTGGAGGAGAAGCTCACTGTGAGCTGTGAGTGAGCTCTGGCAGCCCAGAGAGCAAGCAGAGCCTGGGCTGCAGCAGCAGCAGGGTGAGGGAGGGGATTCTGCCCCTCTCCTGCCACTGCTGAGACCCCACCTGGAGTGCTGCATCCAGTGCTGGAGCCCCTGGGACAAGAGGGATGTGGAGGGGCTGGAAGGTGTCCAGAGAAGGGCCACGAGGGTGAGCAGAGGGCTGGAGCTGCTCTGCTGTGAGCAGAGACTGAGGCAGTTGGGGCTGTGCAGGCTGCAGAGGAGAAGGCTCCCAGGGGACCTTCTTGTGGCCTTGCAGCATCTGAAGGGGGCTACAAGAAAGCTGGGGAGGGACTTTTGAGGCTGTCAGGGAGGGATAGGACTGGGGGGATGGAACCANGCTGTCAAGTTCCTCTCGGTGGTTGGTGAGGAGAAGTCTCAGAGGGGACCTAATCAATGGTTATAAATATCTGAGGACTGGGGGTCAAGATGGAAGGGACAAACTCTTCTCAGTTGTGCCCTGTGGTAGGACAAGAGGCAGTGGATGGAAACTACAGCACAGGGAGTTCCACCTCAGCCTGAGGAAGAACTTCTTTAAGGGTCCCAGAGCACTGCAGCAGCCTGCCCAGAGAGGTTGTGAAGTCTCCTTCTCTGCAGACTTTTAAGGCCAGTTTGGCTGTGTTCCTGTGTGACCTGTGCTGCATTCTGTGGCCCTGCTCTGGCAGGGGGCTGGACTCAAATGTGGAGGTCCCTTCCAACCCCTAACACCCTGTGACCCTGCTTGGAGTTGGCTGCTC
The DNA here is from genome assembly GCA_013399775.1 of Semnornis frantzii. NCBI lineage: Eukaryota > Metazoa > Chordata > Aves > Piciformes > Ramphastidae > Semnornis > Semnornis frantzii. Next base: position 3,221 of record VWYK01082231.1, on the reverse strand, counting down.
TGTCTCACAGAACCATAGGACTGTTTTGGTTGGAGAAGACCTCCAAGATCAAGACCACCATGGCCACTGCAGACTGGATCTGGAACTTCTTCCATAGACTCATGGAATTCTTTTGGTTGGAAAAGCTGTTTGTAACTGCCTGTTGGAGCTGTTTGCCTGTAACTGCATCTTGTTGTGGCCAGAGGTTTGAACACTTGTTCAGTCCTGGAGCTGCCTGTAGAAATCCACCAGCCTGGAAAATTGTGTCTTGCATTACAGCATCCAGAGATGCAGTTTTAGAGGGCATTATCTAAGGGTTATGAAATTCATCCACTTGTTTCTGTGTGTGAAGAGCACCAAGGGCTGGTCCTCAGCTGCAGAGATCAGCTTGTGTCTGCCTGGCACCAGCTGAGGCTTCTGCAGGAATCTTCATCATCTTAAACTGCTTTCAGTGGTTCATATTTTGTACTTCACTGGGATATGTATTTGAGCATCTACATCTTGATTTAGGCTCATAAATAAATCCTCCATCTGAGGCTCTGGAGTTTATCTGATGTGTGGAAGTGGTGTGTGGCTGGCTGGGAGTGCAGCCTGCAGCAGCTCAGATAGGAAGGGCTGGCTGGCAGCTCCAGCTTCCCTGTGCTTGGGAGCCTGCTTGACTTCTGCTTGTGTAGGCAAAGCACTGCCTGCAGAAGAAGTGGTTTGGCTGCCCAGCATTGCTCTGAGCACTTTGCTGTTCTCTGTTCCCCACCAAACTCCTGTAGATAAATTGGCTACTGATGGCTTGGCTGAGCCACAGCCCAGCCTGGGGCTGGCCTCCTTCCAGTGGTGCCCAGGGACAGGACTAGAGGTAGTGAGTACAAACTAACACCCAGCAGGTTTCAGTTGAACTTGAAGGAGAAACTTCTTTCTTCTGAATGTGGCAGAGCCCTGGAGCAGGCTGCCCACAGAGGTTGTGGAGTCTCCTCTGGAGATTTTGAGAACCCACCTGGACACCTTCCTGTGCAAAGTGCTCTATGCAAACCTGCTCTAGCAGGGGGCTTGGACTTGATCATCTTTATAGACCACTTTCAGCACCTAACATCTTGTAATGCAGGGCAGTGACTGTGAGCTTTGCCTTTAAATGCTGTTGACAATCCCTGCTAGGGCTCTCCAAGCACTGCAGTGCTTCACAGGCAGAGCTTTTTGCTGCTGTGATACTCATTTTTCTGTTCCTTGGCTCAAAGCAAAGGTTTTTGTCTTGCACTGTGGTCAAGCTGCTCATGCAGATATGAGCTATGATGAGAGTGGTTCAGGGTGGATGTGTGCATGGCTAAGATGATTTTTCTCCTGATTTAACATCTCCTTCATGTCCTAAACACCAACTGCTTTCCCAGTTCTTGCTATTCATTATGGTGTCTAAAAGAGGGTAGGTGAAGAGGCAGTTCCTTGACTGTGCTTGCAGCTCATGTGCCTGGAAAATGCCACAGGTAGACATTTGAGGCTGAGCAGAAGCAGCAGAGCTCCAGAGCAGGAGTTGCTGTGTGAGGAGACTATTAACAACCATTCGAGGGAGGTGGCAGGAACCTCTGCCTGTGACACTGTCAATATCTAGCTGCAAATGGACTTTCAGGTGGAAATGTGCTTTGCCAGCCCGAGGAGATGAGTTCAGGGTGTCCAGGGCTGTGTTCAGGGAGTCTCTGGGGCAGAACCGGTGCGGGAGGTGTGAATTGGTTCTACCCCCAGGGGCTGGGAGCAGGGAGGTGAAATGCTGCTTAGAGAAGGGGGAGAAAGCAGGAGGAAGGAGGGAGAGTCCTCAGTCTGAGCTTGCTGATACCATTGTGATTATTATGGGCTGATGTGCCTGCAGATTAACTGGCTGGAGCATTATCTCAGTTGCTCTGGGTGCTGTTGTTCTCTTCTGTTTGGGGTTTTTTGTTATCAGCTGTCACTTCCAGCAGCTTCTTCTCAGGTGGCGAAGGTCACTGTGGCTTTATGCTCTTGACTCCTCCACTGTGTTATTAGAGAGGAAAAACAATGATTATTCAAGCTCTGGAAAGCTCACTGATAGTATTACCATTCATAAAGACAGGCTCTGTCAATCAGTAAGCCCTGAAATGGAGAGGGAAATAAACAGGACCTGGGTTGCTTTCACCTTGAGGATGTGCTAACAGATCTGACCCAGCTTCTGTTGCAGCTCTGCTGTGCCAAGCCTTGGGGACTGTTCTTCCTCTGGATGGTAGGAAAGTAGAGTCATGGATTTGTTTGGGCTGGAAAAGACCTCTAAGATTGAGTACAGCCAGCAACCCAACACCACCACCATGGTCATTAAACCATGTCCCAGAGTGCCATGGCCACAGGTTTCTGGACCACCCCCAGGGATGGGGACTCCAGCACCTCCCTGGGCAGCCTGTGCCAATCCCTGACCACTCTTGCAGCAGGGAAGTTGTTCCTCATCTCCAACCTAACCCTCCCCTGGCATCATTTCAGGCCAGCTCCTCTCACCTGATACTGGGGAGAAGAGACCAATCCCACCTGACTCCAACCTCCTTTCAGGGAGTTGTAGAGAGCAAAATACAAAATACAGGCAACCCAACAATTAAAAATAAATGAAAAGGGGAAAGCTGGCCCTGAAAAGCTGAAAATACTTAGGGAAATGTATTTAAGCATTTTCAGGGAGAGCCATGGTGGAGAAGTGGAGATCTCACAGAGAACAGTGAAATTGGATGTAAACAAACTTCTCCCCACCACAGAAAACTGCAGCAGGTTCCAATTTGTTCCTGTAAATTGGCTTTTACACATCCTCTTTTGTACTGGGAGTGGTTAATCCCTAATGATTTTGTACTCATTCTGCAGGGTGGCTTTTTCCCTGCAAAAACTTTAATTACTTAACGCTGCTTAATTATGAGATCTGTTGGTCTGATATGGCCAATGCCCACTTGAAGGGAGTGCAACTGAACCTCTCTGAGAAGAGAATCAGGTCAGGTCCCAGCTTAAAGCATTCTGCATTGCCCAGACTTGTTCCATAGAATCATTGAATGCTTTGGGTTGGAAGGCATCCTGAAAATCAGCCAGTTCCAAGCCCCTTGCCATGGGCAGGGACCTCCCAGGGCTCATCCAGCCTGGACTTGAGCAGATCCAGAGAAGGGCAACAAAGGAGGTGAAGGGTCTGGAGAACAGGGCTGGTGAGGAGCAGCTGAGAGGAGACCTCATNACCTGTGGCCATGGCACTCTGGGGCCTGGTTTGGTGGCCATGGTGCTGT